>PVHP010020561.1:0-30483 GCA_004024765.1 Zapus hudsonius | reverse complement strand
ATCCAAGACTAAGCCAGGGTGTGCCTCCAAAGGCCCCAAAGGCTTTCGCCCCTGACATATCCCCCTTTTCTTTTATTAAAAAATGGCTCAAGATCGTGTCTGTCTTAGGTTGTCCATGGCAAATTACACTCTTACCCGTCATTGGAATTCTGACCTCCAAGCGTCAGAACCCTGTCTTAGGTTGATATGTAATTCCATGGATCTTACCCGTCTCTGACTACCGATCCAGCATTTTAAGCCATACATGGGGGGAGGATCGGTCACCCATAGCTGCCATGGCTTGCTTAATTAGCTGTACTTGCAGTTGTTGGCGTATCTGAGATTGGCAAAGTGTTAATGCACATCAGACCAAGAGTTCTTATAGAAGATGCTATAGTCGGGATAAGCACTTTAGCAATAAGGATTAAACTCATAAGTTAGCAATAAAGAGTAAACTCATAAGTCCAATGACTAGTTAACATATGTGACAGCTATCTAGACATTTTTGCTGCAAAACATCAATTATACAAAGTCCCACAATAGAACAAATACAATAGAATGAACACATCATAATGTCATTAATTGTCCAACGATACCAAGTTTTTCTGCACAGGAACAATTCACTGATCAAGAATCATAAGTCCAGTTTCAAATTGTCCATTTAATTGATCCCGGATGTTCAGAGCTTGGGCAGTCACAGAAAAAAGAGTATTGAAAAGTCTATGCTGTAGAAACTGAAGTAACAAGATAGTAGCCACCACAGTTGAAACAGCTATCGCAGCAATGACAGAAGCTATTCCAAAGTCTCTCTTTTTACAAACTGCAAATGATGTATGAGAACCGAAGTCCACAGGAACTGAAATCTTAAAGAGTTAGTTCAAGCACACAAAATAAGACAATTGTTGAAATAATGTCTTAGATGGAAACACTGCAATCATCCTCAACAAAGCAAAGCAGTGTCCTGCCAAATTTTTGAAAAGGAAAACCTGTGACAACCAATGATGTTAGCTTAATTAAGTTATTCCATCACACTTATCTAGTAGGAATATAGAAACCACAGTGATTGAAGTTAAACCTTACAAGTTATACAAGTCCAATGATGATCACCTGGCAGTATTAGCATAAATAATTAGACCCATCTCCTTAAAACTCACAATGCTTTTAGATATGCAAACCTCACCCTAGAAAATCAATATCAGTAAGCAACTTTCATCCCAAAAACTTAACTTGTCCTTGATAAAGAAACATAGCTAGTCTTGGTGAGTACCCCGAGAGTTCCTCTTGTGCATTTCTTTATCCACAAACAATTTAGTCATTGAACCAACAGCTATAACTGGAGTGATCAGGTCCAGTGTTAGCAGTGGTTAGCCTAAGCAAAAGAACATCTGTACTCTGTTTGATAAAAACTTAAGCTAGAGAACCATTTCTTTTATAATTTGCCATGACTAGTCTTTTTTCAAAATTCCCAAAATTAAGAAAGACACTTTCTAGGGGCATTCTCCCCCTTCTTTTTAATTTATAAGCAAGCAGAAAATATATAGTACTTATAACAGATAATGTCTCTAACCATTTAGCAATAGATGTAAAAAGAAACATGTCTTTTTCTTTTACTCAGTTTACCTATACAATCATGGACTTTATTCTCCTTGTATATCTATTTCCTTTACATTCATCATAAATCCGTTGGCCAGATAGTCTTATGAGGAAGTGTTGGAAAATATGTATCTTTTTCTGGGTTTTGGCAATAGGGAGCGCTCTGTCCTACAGTCAAAAGCCAGTGGAGCACAAAAGTATATGCTGTTTCATTTTGTTAAGTCCATGAGCCTTAGTAATTGCTTTCATAGGAAAATTGACATCCAATACATATTTATCTTAACTTTTAGTTCTTTTATATCTTATAGAATTCAGAGAAACCATAGGCATTTCTCGTATGTAACACCTCTATAATTATCATTTCTGGAGAACTGACAACCCATAGTATATCTCCTGCTAATAATTTCATGTTGCATATTTTAAAACAGTATATGCAAAACATAATGATCTCTGAGACAAGCTGCATTCACATTTACTTATTTTAGAATGTTACCTTGAAACTTTTGGATACATATGGCAATTTTTCCCATTGGTAGAATTTTCAAAATTTATCGAGATTAATCTGGAAAGACAAATCTGTATCATAATTAATATTCAAGCATGATCAATAACCCAGAATGAGGAAATTTTATTAGCCAATTAAGCATTTTGTCATCCTCTTGTCTCCGCTGTCTCATATGTTGCAAGACTTTTAGAGAAAAAAAAAAAAAAACTTTAAACCAAATCAATTGAATTTAGCCTGAAAGGCCTTTCTTTCGAACAAAAGGCTGTACTCCCTGAGGCTAACCCTCCCTGGGGTTTGGCCTTGCTTAAGTTATTCCATTGTCAGCCCAAGGGGCTTGCACCTGGAATTTTGGCAAGGTGAAAGAACCTGTCTTTTTGACTGACTGAAAGATGTCACTTTTGTGTACATAATCCAAACCAAAGATTTTTTAGCAGACATTTTTTAACCCAAATCAGAGATTTTCAACCCGTTTTTAGTCTATAGGCAACAAAGACCAATACCCAAAAAAGAGGCAAAGCTCAAAATCATAAAGGCAAAATTTAATTTTTTTTGCGTTGCTGGTTTTCCTACAAACAAAAGGCTGTATTCCCTGGGGCGAGCCCTGAGTGACCATTGTTTTTTCCAGTTCCAGGGTGCTTGCATTAACAAGGTGGAAACCTGCATTTCAGACTGACTGAAAAATATCACTTTTGCACATATATTTAGAGAAATAGCAGAGTCTTAACTTGCTTTTACATCTGTAGAGACAGAGAGAAAGCCTTATAAATTACTCAGACCTCTAAGCCTGACCTTCTGACATAAGCATAACGCTCTTGAGTCCTGTAACCTTGACAGTTGCCTGGGGTTGAATTTGCATCTCAGAGAACAGAAAAAAAAAACTAAGGAATTCCAAGTTTCTAGGCTAGTCAGTTCGTCCTGGCCTGGCCAGGGCGTTCCCGGAGTTCTTTGTTTAATTTGCTAGCCTGCCTGGTCGCCTTGGATCTGGCTGGTCACACAGTCCTTGGGACCAGACTGCTTCTCTGTGGGGTGGAAGCACGACTCCTGGGCCCGGGTGGCCGTGACAATCGCCACCACGCACGCTCCAACTCGCTCAGGCCTGGTGTGCCATCGCGAACCCGTTGCCTACCCGCTGTTCCTTCTGTCTCCTCCAGAAACCAAGGAACATGCTGCTCTATTGTCTTTAGGAAAACACAAGCAGTTTTCCATAACAAACATTGACCTCCAGATTGCATCTCATGTAAAGGAGAGAAGCTTAGAATTCCCCGCCATAGCTCGTGGCCATCTCTTACTATTCTCGGCCTTGGCGTCCTTGGAATTCTTTGCTTAACCTGCTCATCTGTCTCGTAGCCTCGGGACGCACGGAGCGCGGTCCAGCCCCCATCTTCCCTTCTATGCCATGCAGAAAAGAAGTCTACGTTTACATACCACCACTCTTGAATTATTCTCATTAAAACCAAAATCGCTCCCACTTTTACTTGGACCAGAGCAAAGCGTGTCCGGTCCCCCCTTCCCCGGGCTGCAGTCCTGGGAACGTCTCCATACGGACCCATCTTTCTCACTGTACTGCGAACCTCAGCCACTCTGAGTGACTTTCTCATCGCTACACTGCAAACCTCAGTTGCTCTCTTGGCATGCCTCACTTCTTCTCAGCCACTTTTAGTGGACCTTCTCATAACCACTTCCAGAGAATTTTTAATTCTCTATTTTCATTAATCTTAGTGCACTTTAATTTCGTCGCTTCTACCATGATAACCATCACTCTGTTCTATAAAAACTTCTGTCTTGTTGCCCTCTCGGCAAGCTTCACAACTTTCATTTTTACCACGGACCGTAAAACTTTTCTTACCTAGGTTCTTTTATGGATCCTTCTGTTTTTCGTGTCATTTCCTGGGTTTTCGTCTCCCCGTACTCGGCTCCTGGGTTTTCATCTCCCCGTACGCGTTCCCCGTTTTTCTTGTCCCCGTACGTTTTTCGTGTCTTCGTCTCCCCGTATAGTTCCTGGGTTTTTCGGTCCCCGTACGGGCCACCATCTATCACTGCCCAGCCGCCCGCGGAGGACAGTGATCATATAAATACACACACACACTGCTCGTGGGTTGGTGAAGGTGTGCTCTTTATTGCGGGGAACGAGACAGAATATATAGAGCTTCCTGGCCAATCAGGGAGCTAATGGTAAGAACCTGTGCATAATGGCCAACTGAGATCAACACCTGAAACTCATTAAGCTAAGCCCCTCGTGGCAAGCTGTCAGGTGCCATCCAAGACTAAGCCAGGGTGTGCCTCCAAAGGCCCCAAAGGCTTTCGCCCCTGACACCCCATCAAGCACCCTGCCGTAAGTGGTCCAGAGGGCTACCCCTCTGTGTTCTGCACACACCCAGCATAGCTCCATGGCCTGGCACCATCCCATATTGTCCTGCCCCCCTTTGCTCATGCCCTGGAGGGCCCCACAGGCCTGGTGCCTTTCCATGCTGCCTTGTGCCAACTTGTGCCACCCTGAGCTATCCCGCATGCTCCCCAGAGGGCCCCTCAGACTCTGTTCCATCTCTGTATCATCCTGCTGTCCCAGCATATCCAGGAGGGCCCCACTGGCCTGGGGTCTTCTGCACCACCCTGCACCCTATGTGATGGGCTTCTTATAACCTGCACCACCCTGTGTATGCTCCAGTGGGCATTCCACTCCATGTTTCCCTGAGCTAACCCTGGTTTGTGCTCACCCTCATAGTTCTCCCATACTCCATGCTGCCCTCTCACCTCTCATAGCCTCAGCAGGTAGTTCTGGCCTTTGCCACCTCCTCTGATTGCTAGCTGCTTTTACTTACCAACCACTCCATACTGGCCAGCTCTTTGGACCTTGGGTCTGGCCTGCTCCTTAGAACATATTCTGGACCTCCAATGCAGCTTTCATATCAGCCATTAGTCCAGAGCTGCTGATGCACCTGCAACATCCATAACCTGTGCATCTGTGGATAAAATACCATCCCACTACAATCCAGTTCAAACCCAAAACAGAACAGTCACTGAAGTGTCTACAAGGGCAAATATTTGCTTCCTCCTCAATAAAATAAGACTTCTACTCCAAGATGGGTAGACCTCAATGCAAACAGAGCAAAGAAAGTCAACAAGTTGAGAATCCCCACCAAAGTTCCTAGTCCTGCAATGGAAGTCTCCAAAGAAGACATAGAGGAGACAACAGAAATTGAACCCCAGGAGGAATGCACAATAAGCTTATTCAATAAACTCAATGAGACCCTGACCAAGCAAATGGATGAACTGGAAGCAAACCACTGAAAAACTAACAATTGCATAAATGAAATTGAGCAGAAGCATCTCTTTCAGCACACTGCTTTGTTCACTAGAATTAACTTACTTCAGGAAAAAAACAGAGAGACCTCAAAAGTGAGATAAATGAATTGAAGATTAATCACCAAATAGAGGATCTTAATAACCAGCTGAGTAAGATTATTGAAGACATGATTAAATGCAAGAATGAATTCCTAGAAGCATCAAGAAAATCAAACCATGACTTGAAATTGGAACTCAACACAGGGATGGATATAATTAGAAAAATCAACAGAAAACAAAAATCAAATAGAGCTTGTAAAATCCTCTTAAGAAACCCTCACTAACAGAGTAGATCATGTGCAGACAGAATATCAGATCTAGAAGATAAGACAGAGAAGAAACTTTTCAGGAGTCCAAAAACTTTGGTAAGTTCAAAAAAATTATACAAACAGAATATGAGAGAATTGTGGAATAGCCTAAAACAACCAAACATTTAGATCATGGGGATACCAGAAAGGGAAGAAATTCAGGCCAAAGGCATGGAGAACATTTCAACGAAATTATAGAAGAAAACTTTCCCACTTTCTCAAAAGAGAGATCCATCCAGATACAAGAAGCACACAGAACACCAAACAGACTGGACCATAGAAGAACCCTCCAAGGTTCATCATAGTTAAAACTTTCAACAAAGAAAATAAAGAGAGTGTACTAAAACAGGAAGAGAGAAACAACTCATAACATACAAAGACAATCCCATCAAAATTACCTCTGATTTTTCAATGGAAACTGAAAGTCAGAAAGGTTTGGAATGGCACTTCAAGGTCTAAGAAACTATGTCTTCCAACCTAACTACTATACCCAGCAAAAATATCCCTCAATAGTGGTGAAAGGAAAACCTTCCTTGATAAAAGCCAGCTCTATGATTATATGAACACAAAGCCAAGCCTATAGAGAATACTTCAGGGAATACTCCACATAGAAGAGTCAAAAAACTATCCTCAACAACCTACAAGAGGAAGAACACAATAACAAAAACCAGAGCAGGGACAAAAACATTCAAAGCCTAAGAAAGCACCAAACCCCATAAAACCTCCAACATGGCAGTAATTAAATCGACCCTCACAGTTAAAACATTAAATATTAATGGTCTTAACTCACCCATCAAGAGACACAAGTCATCACACTTGGGCCAGGAGAACCAGGCTGAGTACTAGGCTATACATGGTCCCCTGCCACAAGGACTGATCCAGACGACCCACAGAAGAAGATATCCAGCTGATTGGGGATGGGGAGGGGGGCATTGGGGAATTGGGGATAACAACTCATTGTTGGCCCACTAAATAATGTAACTCATTATGGACAATAAATATATATTAAAGATAAAAAAAGAGACACAAGTCAACAGGGTGGATCAGAAGAAACCCATTGCACCTCTGAAGATAGACACCTCAGGGTGAAAGGATGGAAAATTATTTTCAAGCAAATGGAAATATGAAACAAGTGGATATAGTTATATTAATATCTGACAAAATAGATTTCAAAGCAAAACAAAAGGACAAAGAAGGCCTCTTTTACTCATCAAGGAAATGCACCAAACACTGGTGCACCACAGTTTATAAAGCAAAACCTCTTGACAACAAACAAGAAATAAATTCTAACATCATGATAGTTGGGGATTTCAAGACCCCACTATGACCAATAGACAGATCAGATCATCCAAGCAGAAAATCAACAGGGAAATAATAGCTCTTAATAGCTCCATAGATCAATTAAACTTAACAGACATCTACAGAACATTCCACCCCATTTCTACGGAATACGTATTCTTCTCATCAGCCCACAGAACCCTCTGCAAATTAGATTATATATTAGGGCATAAAGCATGTCTCCATAAATTCAGGAAAATTGATGTAATTTCTTGCATCATATTAGACAACAATGTGTTAAAGTTAGAAATTAACAACAAAAGAAACAACAGACATTGGGTGGAGAATCTCCTCCAGCCATGACTCCAGGACTCCTGTGGTCGGCTGGGAAGAGCTATACACCTGGCCCTGCCTGAGCCAGCTCAAGCAGAACTGTGAAGGCAGCAAGAATTGTGGACTACCCAATCTACCAACAAGACCAGAAATGATAGCTGACTCCCTGTCAGGAGAGGAACCACCCATAACACATCAGCCAGGGCCCAGGGAAACCATAGAAGTGGTGAGATGAGCAAGAGTGCTGTTTCTACAGCGAGCCTGACAACCTGTGCCATGGTGAAGGAGACAGATACCAAGGATACTCAAAATATTCCAAGGCATAAATTCAGAGGCTGCTAAGAGCTTAACTCTAAAGTATACTTAAAATGCTCCTACCATGGCTCAGGGAACTTTGAGGAAGATGGTGCAGAAAGATTGTAGAATATCCAGAGGCATTGTTCCCCCTCATAATGACTGACTGCTGCTCTCACAACTAATAACCCACAACCCCCCTGGAGCACACCAGCAATCCCACTGAGGAGGGCCCTCAGTGGAATGGGGCAGAGAGGAGGGAAATGTTGGTATCAACATATAATTTGTCCATACAAAGTTTCTACTTAATAAAATAAAACAGTGGTCCTGATTTTGTCATTTCTAGGATACAGTTAGACACTGATTGCTAAACACTCTCATGAGAGATTTCCATTGAAAAATAAAAGTTCTCTTGAAGATGACCTTTCAGTAAAAAACTTACAAAACATCTCATGGAATAATCAACCATGAACAAGAGTTTGCAGACACACCAAACAGAAGGATCAGCAATTCCAAACATGAAATTAGAAAAATAAGCTCGGTTGGTTGGTGGGCCAGGGAGGAGAGCGCAGACTCAGAAAGAGCCTGCCAACAAGGGGGAAAGCCAGTGAAAAGTCAGGAGGAAGAACCCGGAAGCTGTTCTTGATCTCCATATTGACTCAGACTGCACTTCCATTTGAGTCTCACCAGGCAGGTCAGCATTGTGTTCTTTAGGGCCTGTGTCTCTAAATATCTGTCAAAGAAAACCACCTTGCTTGTTGATATCTCTATCGATATCAACAACACATATAGCTAATAAGGAACTGGTGTCTGGAGCATGATAAAAACTCTTGAAAATTAATAAGAATGTTAGATATCATGCCAGCTGCTGCCCAGGCCAACATTCTGCAGCAGTAGCCTCTCCCCTCTCTATCCAGAGATAAAGAGTTCCTGTAGCAATTATGGCCCCCAAGTCTTCTCTTGTCCCTGCCTCCCAGGAACCTAAGGCAAACTGGCTGCAAACACCTACTATGGGCTATTTACTAAGCCTGTCTTCTTGTGAGGCAGGAGCCCTTTCTCCTGGTGACCCTTTAAGAGGGGAGCCCCTCTGCCCAGTGGCACCACAAGCTCTCTTCAGAGCCCTGTTAAGCTGCCTGTGTTGTTGACATGAATAATCCTCATTAATAAACCTTGTGTCTTCATGGGACAGTCTGCCTCACTGTCCTCTCTCGAATCCAACATTACAATAAAGAGTTTAAGCTATCATGTTGGCAATTCATAGAAAAGAAGATTATATAGGTGATGGTTATATTAAAGTAACTGTTGGGGCTGGAGAGATGGCTGAGCGGTTAAGGCACTTGCCTCCAGTGCCTAAAGCCCCTGGTTCAATTCCCCAGGACCCACATAAGCCAGACCCACAAGGTGGTGTGCTCTCTCTCTCTCTCTCTCTCTCTCTCTCTCTCTCTCTCTCTCTCTCTGCTTGAAAAATGAATAAATAAAATATGTAAAAAAATAAAATAAATAAAAAAAAGAAAGTAACTGTTGATAATGAGGGGAATCAAGAAAGAAAGGAAAAGACACCTTCACAGCATTAGACTTGTGAAAGTTCAAGTCTGAAGACATGGATGATTGAGATATGGGGGAACAGTCTTTCAACAGGGCTGGTGGCCAAGAAAAAAACAATTTCTAAACTCACAGTGTTGACTAATGTCACCTTCCTGGCAGGAAGGATGGTATTCTCAAAACAGATTATACCCCTCCTCTTTGTCCATCAGGCTATTGAAACTATGGGCTCCCAAAAATGAAAATTTCCCCAGGAATCTTTTGCTGGGAGAAGAAAAAGGCTGAGGCTCTAGGGCCACTCATAGGGGGAACTTACTTCCTGGAAAGAGATTTACAACTTGACAGACCTCTTTGCAAGACAGATTAAAGCTGGGACAAGACGGGCAGCATCCCACTCTCACTGGGGCCTCTTAGCCATGCGTGCCTCTTGCCTTCTCTTTAAGCCTAAATCTCATGATGGACTTAGGGGGTCACTGGACCTTTCTGTTCTTCTTCCCAAAGTGGCCACATTGAAGAACTATTTTTCTGCTTGTCACCATTAATTTTTATTTAATTGGCTTATTGAGGACAAGTGGCAAAGCTGGTTAGTTAGGGTGCAGGCTCTGACCCTAATAAATCCAGGAACATTAATGTTGAGGAAGTAAAAGTTATCTCTCAAGCAATTTTGCCTCCACATGCAAATGCATCTTAGAGAAGCATTTGTTTTACATGTGAGAAAATTCACCTTGGAATACTGAGATCTGGAATCAACTTACTTAAGCATAAGACTAAAGTATCAAATAACACATCTATTAAAGTAAATGCATTAGATCTGTGTGAAAACAGGTAAGACTCAAAAGTGTTAGTGGTAAAATATTAAGCTGTACGGTGGGATATTTTCCCTTCAAATTGTTTCTTTATGACATATTTTCTGCTTGTGAAATCAGTTTAATAGGTCACTGCTAGCATTGCAAAATAAAACTAGACTATAAGAAAATATTAGGGTTGTGTATGGTGCCACATGCCTGGAACCCTAGCATGTTAGAGGCACAGGCAGGAGAAGGCTGAGTTCAAGTACGCTTTGCTTATTTTCACTGAGCTGGTAGAGCTTTGAAAACATTTGATAGATCGGTTTCTTTGCTGGTGATGCTCACAGAAAAAACATCTTTTGAGGGTCTTGACTTTTCTCTTTGTTATAGTTTAAAAGAATTAAAAAAACTGCTATGGAGTTAAATTTGTAAATCTTCCTTTACCTTACTGTTTGTGCCTTTTAGGAACAAAAACAAAAAATAAAAAGCTTTCACTGGAATTTCATTAATCCCCATTGGATATTTTTCCCCCTCTGATTTCATTCCAGTGTATTTTGGTAGCACAAATGGTTTTGGTTTAGGGTCCTGTTATGATCCCTGTGAAGTTGTACTTAGGTCTGCTCTGGTTAGCTCCATGGCCTGCTGGACCCATCTCTTTTTAGTGTGTAGCCACCTTCGTGTGTTTTTCATCAGAGGAAATGGCAGAATGAATATGAGTGCTAAGCTCACTGCTAGCCAGAGAGCCTTCTTTATGGAGATGGTGGCAGACACTGAGGAGGCATAAAACTCATCAAAGCAGAAAATAAGAGGTTGTTGAGAGCTCAACACTAAAGGAGACTTCTGTCACACCCTCCAAGGCTCAGGCAATGTTGAGAAAGGAGATGGAAAAAAGATTAGAGCCACAAGGTGAATAGGCATTCTTGGGGGGACTCTCCTCCCAACATGAACAATCCGGTGTATTCATGACCCCTCCATGGTTTCCAACCCACACAAAACCAGCATGGTCCTGAGCCCATCAACATTTTGACATAAGAATAGAGGGGGACAAAAAGAATGAGAAACAAAACAGAGAAAGGGCTACAAGGGGAAGAAGGATGAGAGAGGATCATGGGATGGGAACCTGCTGAAATTTCTATATGCTTATATATTAAAGTTTATAAAATAAATAATAACAAATAAATAAGGTGAGGCGTATCAAGGAAGATAGTCAGCATCAACCTCTGGTCTACACACACACACACACACACACACACACACACACACACACACACACACATGCAAAGAAGGGGAGGAGAAGGAGGAGGAAACAGAGAAACAAAGGAAGTAAAGAAAGAAAAAAACCCATGACAAAGTTATCAAAAATATACACTGAAGAAAAAGCAGCCCCTTCAACAAATGGTGCAGAGAAAACTGGAAATCTACATGTAACTAACTGGAATAAATCTAGATTCCTATCTCTCACTACACACACACACACACACACACACACACACACACACAGTGTACACACACACAGTACACACACAAATCTACTCCAAATGGATCAAAAACCGAAATGCAACACATGAAAGTATTTATATGAAAAAAAATGAAGACCATTGGGAGGAGGAAGGGGACCAGCAAGGGTGGAAGGAGTTATGGGAGATAGGAAATAAATATGAGTAAAGTACATTGATACATATGTATGAAAATGCCATAGTGAAATCCATTCTTTCATATGCTAGCTTAAAAATGAATAAAAATATTATAATAATAAAATCTAAAGAAAGCAGCCAATAAAATTGGTTCCCCTTAGGAAGGCGAATTTAGGGTAGAAGGTAACCTTTCATGGTCAGCCCTTCTGTCACATTTTCTGTTGTTCATTCTTTATAAAAATGAATGTGTATTGTTTTGACTTTATAAATGGTTTTAACAATCCCTTAAACACAGATCTAATGGAAAATGGAAGATTATAACTTTGGCAGACTTTGCAAAAGCCTGTGGCAGTCCAAAGGGTTCTGCAGCTTTGAGGTGTGACTGTTAGTCCAGACTCAGGGCAGAATTAGATGAGAAACATCAGTAGAGTCAACTATGGATGCAGGTGTGGTCGCCAGCCCAAAAGCAAGGCTGACTTACACCAAAAGCACTTTGAGGTACTTGTGGGGTGACAGGGTCAGTAAGCCAGCTTTTGGTCAGGAAAAGCCCCCAGGACACATGGTGTGTGCATGGCCATGGCCAGAGCCTGAAGCAGGGCTTGGGGTGCCAAGAGGCAGGTACTATGCCTGTCACCCAGGAAGAAAGACAAATACAGCAGCTGGTGGCCCAGCCAGAAGTCCCTCTCACCAGATGACAGTTGCCTCTTCTCTTGGGATTTGATCATATTTGTTATTGTTTGTTTGTTGAGACAGAGTTTCACTATGGAGCCATGGCTGTCCTGGAACATTCTATGTAGACTAAGCTGGGCTCGAACTTACAATGTCTCTAGGATTACAAGTGTGGGCCACAACAATCATCTTTTTTTTTGGTGTTTGTGTGCATGTATATGAATGCGGGCACATGCATGCATGTCACAGTGTACTTGTGGAGGTCAGAGAATAACTTTGGGTGTCAGCTCTTGCCTTCCACCTGGTTTAGGCAAGGTCTCTCATTGTTCACCATTGCATTCACCAGGATAGTTGACCTGTGAGCTTCTGGGAGAGTCTCCTGTCTCCTCCCTTCTTCCCATAGACACACTGGGATTATAGCTGCCCACCATAGTGCCTGGCTTTTATGTGGGTTCTGGGGATCCAAACTCAAGTACTTATGCTTGAGCAGTAAGTGCTTTATCCACTGAGCCATCTCCCCAGTCCTAAGATCTTTTAAAAATCTTACATTTTCCTATACTTTCTAGAAAAATAGCCTTAGTTGGACTTTTTTCTTTTAAGTGCCAAGAAATTGTACTGGCCACACAAGTGCTGCTGTGGCTCTGTTTGCTTCTGGCTCCTGGGAGAAGTGGCCGTCACACTGCAGCCCTGAGAAAAGTGGCTGTCACACCGCCAGCCCTGGGAGAAGTGGATGTCACACTGCAGTCCTGAGAGAAGTACCTGTCACACTGCAGCCCTGAGAGAAGTGGCTGTCACACTGCTGCCCTAGGAAAAGTGGTTGTCATACTGCCAGCCCTGGGAGAAGTGGCTGTCACACTGCCAGCCCTGGGTCTCTTGGAAAGGACAAATGGAAAATGTGAGATTTCCACTCAAATCCCAATGAATCCACTCTCAGCATAACCAGTGAGAATTAAACTCTCCAACGAACCACACTGGGAAAAAAAAGAAAGTTGAGATCTTAATTCCCCAGTACTTGTTGGCATATAAATTTACAGCAGGACCTTGCTTTATGGACCCCAAATATGATGTTCTGTGGAGAGATGGCTTCCCCAATGGTTCTAAAAAAATGAATGTGAGAAGTGAGGATGCTGTAGCAACTGTGATGGACTGAGGGGAACAGGCACTCAGGAACTTAGGAGGACTGAGAAGACATGGACTCAACCCTGACCAAGCCTGCTCAATCCTGACCAGCTCTCACTAGAGCCCAGTGGGGCAGCCAGCAGAACATGATGGGGCCCAGGGAAGCTCATTTCCTTGTTTGTCTTACTCATAGAAGAGCTCTCATTCCATCAACTGGTAACAGAAAAGTTTGAATTAGAAGTGTTGAGATCTGGTTCTGACTTGTAAATTACTCTACAATATGTAAAAACTGTTTCACGTATTACTTCTCATCTCTGCTTAATCCTGAGGCTCACTTCAAATGTGAGCCAGCATCTTGATTCAATAGCAGTGTCTCCAGCAGATCTCTAGCAGGGTTCATTATCTTATTACTTCAGAGTTACTCTCAGCTTCCTGCTTCTGATTCTTCGGCGATTGTGGTGCTTGACTGTGAAATGCCCCCTATGAGCTCATGTATTTGAGTGCTTATTCCAGAGCTGGTAGTACTTTTTGGGGAAGTTTGCGAAGCCTTTGGAGGTGGAGCTTTGCTGGAGGAGGTGTGTCACTGGGGGTGAACCTCGATGTGTCATAGCCCAGTCCTGCTTGCAGCCCTCAGTTCAGTTTCTACTTCCTCCCTGCTGATGAGGAGATGTGACATGATCTTAAAGTTTAGCTTTGTTAACAGTATATACTGACACATGAATATGGGATGTCTTTGAGAGTGATGGAATCTTTCTTGACTATTGGTTAAGCTTTAACCCAGGGGTTTTAAAGTATGTTTACTCTTTGGTTATACTTCTTTGCTGGGTGTTTAAGACCCAGTAGGTAGCCAAAATTTAAACATATATTTATATAAGTTATATAATTTTTGAGGTCAGTTGCAGCTTTTTAGGAGAGACTTTTGGGTACCTTAGAGGATCCTCATGACTCCTTTAGTATGCTATCTGCTGGGATGAGTCAGGGCCTTGCTGACCATGTGGATTCCCTCGGAAGCAGGAAGGCTTTTTTCTTCTGTTTTCATCCTTTTCATACAGACTGTACATTAGTTGGAAGCTGGCTCTCCATGACCACTTTGATCAAGAGGTGATTTAACAGAGCTGTAGGACTCTTTATAGGTATTCTGTCATTTCCTGGGGCCTGACTGACCTGGGGGCAGGGATCAAGGGGTTAGCCCTGATATTTTTATTGGCTTTGGCTTCTACATATGGTTATTGAACATCCAGTAGAAGAATTACACCAGAATTAAAAAAGGTGTGGATGCTGAATATATCTAGTTAAAGGATGATATAAAAGCTTAGTCATTTTGTCTAACATCTAACTTAGGTTGCCTGGTGTGGTGGTTTGATTCAGCTGTCCCCCATAAATTTATGTGTTCTGATGGCCATTTGAGAATTGAAACCTTGTTGTAGGTGTATTGTTGAGGGCACGCTTATGGGTGTTATAGCCAGCTTCCCATTGCCAGTGTTTGGCACACTCTCCTGTCCTGCTGTTATGGTCCACCTGATATTGGCCAGAAGGTGATGTCCACCCTCTGCTCATGCCACATTTCTCCTGCCACCATGGAACTTACCCTTGAGTCTATAAACCAAAATAAAACCTTTCCTCCCATAAACTGATTTGGTCAAGTACTTTCTGCCATTAATGAGAAGCTAACTGCAACAGTAAACTTGATACCAGAGGAGTGGGGTTGTTAGAATCCTGATTCTGTGGCTTTGGTATTTTGGAACTGATTTGTATGAAGAATGTGGACAGATTGAAAACCTTGGACTAAATGACTCCTTGCAGTGCTGTAAGTACAGCATCATGGACCATTCTAGTCAGAGTTGAAATACCTGAATTCACTCTGTAGTGTGAGTTTGGATGGAGGGTGAGAAATAACTTTGTCAAAACTTGTTTAAAGGCAGTTTGTGTGAGAGGCTTGCTGTGTTCTGCCTACCTGTGTCCTCAGAACTTGTGTATGGTTGCTTTGTATAGAAATGGATTGGTGTGAGCAGAAAGGTATGGGACTAAAACTGGTGCCTGTTCAGCTGCAATTGTTTGAGGTTACAATCATTGAGATTTGACCAGCTGATCTGCATTGGGACAGCAGCAAGAATGTGGACTCTTTTGAAAGTAAGGGGCCTGAATGCTGAAGGAGTGTCCTGCTCGCCAAAGTTGGCTTTATTTCCCCCTGGATCAACAAATTTGGTAGCCCACCTGGTACTCTTGAGTATAACAAATGCAGGAAAGAGAGGTCATTGAATTTGGAGCATGTTTTTATTTTTTTTATTTTTATTTTTGGAAATGGCCATGGGCAGTGTGAAGCAGGCTTGTTGGATTACATGTGTGGAGGCCTGATGGAGCCATGAGGATGAACTGTGGGTTGCAGTGGAGACCCATTGGAGATGCCAGGACTATGGGATGGCAGCCAAGGAGAGCTTTTAGCACCAGATGGAATATACCTCAGGGTATGAGCAGCCCAGCTGTAAGGGCAGAATTAGAACTCCAGAGACTCATCACTGTTTAGAATTATTAGATTTGGAGACTTGTCACTGTTTAGAATTATTTGATATGTAGTTAGAGCTTGATGTTTTCCCCATTTGATTTAATTCTTATATTGGTTCAATCTTTCTTTGCTATACCCAATGTCATCTTTTGTAGTGTAAATGTTTATTAAATGTTTATTCCGTGTCTTTGTGGTTTTTAAATTTTTTTTGTATAATGGCTTGGTTAAGAGACCTTAGACTATGGCAATGTTTGAACAGTGTTGGGATTCCAAAACAAGCAAACAAACAAAAGAGCATACAAAAACCTATGGTAGCTTTTAAAATCAGACTAATTTCATTACAGTTTACATCATAGATGGCTGTGAGTTTATTTGGGTTAGGGGTGCAATGTGGTGGTTTGATTCAGGTGTCCCCTATAAACTTATGTGTTTTGGATGCTTCGTCGACAGCTGGTGACAGTTTGGGAATTGGAGCTTCCTGGAGAAGATATGTTTGGGGGCAGGCTAATGGGTGTTAGATCCATCTTCCCCTTGCCAGTGTTTGGCACATTGTCCTGCTGCTGTTGCCCACCTGATGCTGGCCAGGAGGTAATGTCCAGCCTCTGCTCATGCCATGTTTTCCTCTGCCATCATGGAGCTTCTTCTTGAGTCTGTAAGTCAAAATAAACAACTTCTCTCCTATCACCTGCTTTTGGTCATTTTTTTTGTGCCAGTAAGTCAAAGATAACTTCTGTCATCTCCTGGGGCCTGCCTGTCCTGGGGGCAGGGATCAAAATATTGGTTGTCCTTTTAGCTCAGATATTCTTTTTAAATTTAATTTTATTTTATTGCTATCTTAGTTATCAATAATTAGATACATTGTATTAGCAAATCTTATGATGGTACCCCATTTTTCTCCTCCCTCTCCTCAGCCCTCTGGGGGCCCTCCTCATTTAGTCCAGATATTCTTTTTTTTTTAAAGTCCAGATATTCTTAGTGGATTTGCCTTCTACATATGGTTATTGAACACCTAGAAGGAGAATTACTCTAAACTTGAAGTAAAGTGTGGATACTGAACATATCTGATCATCTTTTGCCTTTAGCAAAAATTGATTGAGTTGCTAAAGATTTAATAAGTTGTTTAAGAAATTAAACTTGTTAAAAAAAAGACTCAATCAGGATTGGTGGTACATACCTTTAATCCCAGCACTCAGGAGGCCAAGTTAGGAGGACTGCCATGAGTTTGAGGCCAGCCTAAGGCTACATAGTGAATTCCAGGTTAGCCTGGGCTAGAATGAGACCCTAACTCAAAAACCACGAAAAAAATAAACAGCAGATTAAAAACTGGGTATGGTGTAATGGTAGTGTACACCTTTAATCTCAGCATCCAGGAGGTTGAGGCAGGAGGAGGATCACTATAAATTTAGGCCATCCTGGGTCTACAGAATGAGTTCTACTAGGTCAGTCTGGGCAAGATGAAGAACCTGTCTCAAAATTAAAAAAGAAAAAAAAAAGCAAAACTTTAAATCAGTCTATGGGGTAGGAGGTCATGAATAGCTCAGAAGGTAGCCAGGATCCCCCATTTGTGTGTTGTTGCTGAGGGGGGCAATGTCTCTGGATTTGGGTTGGGGACAGGGAGGAGAGAAATGGGAGTACTATCATAAGATTTACTCATACAATGCATCTAGTTAAGGATAATAAAGATATATTTTAAAAACACTTAAAAAATGCAGAATAAATTTCTGACATCTTTGTGTGAGAAAATTTTCACTGATCAGCCTCAGGTAAGAGCGACTATCTTTTCTCTGTTTGGAGCCTCCTGTGAGTTGTAGTGCATGTCCCTGAGAAGAGTCCTATTCTTTCTCCTATTGGGAATATTGAGGACATATTTCCCCTAGTGCATCAAGGGAAGGGGATTCTTAGCAGCAGCCTTGATGGCCTGGTCTGCCAACCTGTTCACCTCTGAGGTTTCTTCTTTTGATACCCTTTTCAGTACATGTCTGAAAGTTCAGATGAAAGAAAGACTATAGAATCTCTCTTTTCAAATAGTGGTATGAGCATGGAGGACCAGAAGGCATATTTAGAATTGGCATAAATACTAACCCTATGATCCTTGACTAGTTTTAGCGTCCTGGTAAGAGCCTCCAGTTGTGGTCACTGAGAATTAGCATCTGGAGGGAGGAGTTAGCTTTCAGTTGTCTCCTTGGGGGTGACAATTGTATAGCAAGCCGCATGGATTCCCTGTTGTGTAAAGGAACTTCCATCTGTAAAAAGAGTCTCATCTGGGTCTTTTAAGGGTATCCTTTTAAGATCTCCTAAGACCACATAACTCTGAGAGATTTTTTTTTTACAGCTATGTTTTGGGCTGCCTCTTTCTTCTGGGAAGAAGGTAGTTGTGTTTAGTGAGGAACAAGCTCTTATCTGGACAGCAGGTCCCTCCAGGAGGGCAGCCTGGTATCTTCAGGTCAGTAGGAGTGAACTGATTGTCAGTCTTGATATCATAAGACATGGTGACATCAACAAATATACTAACTTACTAAAAATTGAATATGAGTTATATATATGACATTATGTCATTTGGATCTCAGAAAAGCTTACTCATACTTTTTTTTTCTGTCTCACTGTGATGGTTTGAATTAGGTATCTCTAATAAACTCATGGGTTCTGAATGCTTGGTCCCCAACTGGTGACAATTTTGGAATTTGAGCCTTGTTGGAGGAGGTGTGTTACTGGAGGTGGGTTTATGGGAGTTATAGCCAGCTTCTCCTTGCCAGTGTTTGGCAAAATACTCCTGCTGCTGTTGCCCACCTGATGTTGGCCAGGAGGTGATGCCCAGCTTTTGCTCTGGTCATGCCTCCCCTACTACCATGGAGCGTCTCCTCGAGTGTCTAAGCCAAAATAAACCCTTTCTTCCTACAAGCTGCTTTTGGTCAGGAGCTTTGTGCCAGCAATGTAAAAGTGACTGCAGAACTCACAAAAGTCTGAAAAGTACATTACAGCAAGAGACCTCGGACAGTGACGTGTCTTGTAAGCAATTGAAGGCAAGAGAGAAACTATATGGAGAAGCAAAACTATTTATATTCAACCCTTGAGCTGTTTGCTATTCTCCTTACCCTTGTCACAGAGCCAGGGGGACAGCCTGCCCCAGAAGAAAGAACTTGGAGGACATGAGCTAAAGCTGCTTGGGTCTGAGAAAGGATAGTTTACTATTTCTGAACCACCTCACAACAAGTTTAAATAGCTCATGACAATTTATTAATACAATTTACATTTCAAAGGGCAAGAAGAAGTGAGAGAAAACATACAGAGAGCCAAAAATATCAATATGTTAACCCTGATTTAAAGTCTTAATAGCCTTGTGTTACACTTCTATTTAGCTAGAAGAGCAAATGCCTGGGGACCTCAGAACCATGCTCCTGCTGGACGTTAGCACACATGGACCCATGGCAGCCAAGAGTGCTGAGGTGATATAGCTCCTTGCATAAGTCTTGGTTCGAGCAAAGCAAGCCCTCATAGAAGGCACTTAAGATCATTTATTTTCTTTCTTTTTCAAAACAAATCTAATTGTGAAATCATATTAAAATTATTATTTCCCTCTGGAGGCCACTTGTTGTCTCTAGCCTCCAGTTTATATTTGAGTCAATCTCACATGCAGACAAATAACAGGCATTTCTTTATTAAGGTCTTTGGATTGAAGAGATCCCAATGGGTAAGGATACAGTCTGAGACGAAAGAGGATATGTTGGAATGTCTTCTATATCTCTTGTTTTCTTCTCCAGAGACCTCTTTTACTTCTCCTTGTGAGAGACCACAAAGAAAATATATTTGAACTAGTTTCTCTTGCCAATGTAGTCTGGATTCCCTGTATTATGTTCCTCTTCAAAAGCCACAGTGATGGAGCGTGGGTGGAGCCTATGTAGACTAGCCACTTTCCCCATGGGGACTCCATATACCTCTTAATACCCTGTGATCTAGATGACCTATTCCTTCATTTTGCCTGTTTGATCTTAGCTCCCTGTTTCTCCTCTCTACATGCTTTATTTTAGCTACTTGACCACTATTATTGATGCTAACTACAATTTACAAATAAATCTATCTTTACTAAACTTAGATCATCATATGAGAGAACGAACAGTGGTGTTTGTCTTCCTTAGCTTGGGTAACAATTTTTTTCCAGGTTCTTGCATTTTCCTGTGATTTTTCATAATTTTACTTTTCTTTTCAGTAGAACTCCATTGTGTATATGTATCATGTTTTCACTCTCTACCAGTCGACAGGCATTTAGGCTAATTCCATTTCCTAGCTATTGTGAATAGAGCAGCAGCAAACATGGCGGAGCAAGTGTCAAGTGTAAAGACTTTAGGGTATATGTCCAGATATGGTATAGCTGGCCCATATGGTAGATCTATTTTTTGAGAAACCTCCACAGTGATTTCCATAGTGGCTAAGCCAATTTACACTCCCACCAATAGTGAATAAAGGCTCCTATTTCCCCACACCCTCTCCAGCATTTATTGTAATTTGATTTTTTTCAAACGTTTTATTGTCAACCTACACACACACACACACACACACACACACATATAGACAATAATCCATGACTGTAATAATCCCTTCCCACCATCTTCTCTTTTTCCTCTCCCAAATTCTCCCATTCACTGAATCCCTTTTTCTTTTCAACTGGTCTCTTTTCTATTTTGATGTCATATTTTCCCCCTCCTATTATTCAGGTCTTAAGTAGGTAGTCTCAGCTACTGTGACACTATGGCCATGACTATCATAACTATTTTGTGTATGGAAGACCATTACAAAGCACTCCTCCACTTCCTTTGGCTCTTACATTCTTTCCATCACCTCTTCCACAATAGTCCCTGAGCCTTGGAGGTTGTGATAGAGATGTCTCACTTTGTGCTGAACACTCCACTGTCATTTCTTCTCAACACTTTGGTGAGTTTTAAGTCTCCTCAGTGGTCACTGCCATCTGAAAAGAGAAACTTCATTAACTAAAAGTGTGAATAGTGTTAATACCAGGGCATAAACATAAGTATTTAGAGGGAATATTGGTGGGCATAATATATTCATTTAGTGAGAGGACAGTAGTAGTTTACCCCCCATAGACTTATGACATAGGCTTTTCATTAATTTTTTTAGTTAGCACTGAGCAGGAATTCACTCCCATGGAGTGGACCTCAAGTCCAATAAGTGAGTGGCTGGTTTCTCCCATAACAGATATACCACCACTACAATTGGTACATTTGGCCTGGCTGACCAGTTGTAAAGCTTGTAGGATTCACTGCTGGTTAACACCATTGATGGCTTTTCTCCTACAACAGGCTGCATAGCTCTTTCCAGTATATGATGGCTAGTTAACAGGGAGAGGCTTCCAGCTCAACTCATCTTGATTTCATAGTGACCAGTAATACAAGCATGTGGTATCTTTAGTCATTTCATTTTTTTGATGATAACCATTCTGGCTGGAGTGAGATAGAATCTCAAAGTAGTTTCAATTTGCATTTCCCTGATAGCTAAATATATCTAATATTTTAAAGATGTTTATTGCTATTTGTATTTCTTTCTTATAGACCTCCCTGTTCAATTCCCTGCTCCATTAAAAAAAACTTTTAAAAAATGACAGCTTCCATAATTGTAGACAGTAAACCATGATGCTTTCCTCCCCACCCATCCTCTCAATTAGTCTCTCTTTTGTTTTGATATCATCAACTTTTCC
This sequence comes from Zapus hudsonius, assembly GCA_004024765.1. NCBI lineage: Eukaryota > Metazoa > Chordata > Mammalia > Rodentia > Dipodidae > Zapus > Zapus hudsonius. The sequence continues at coordinate 8,889 of PVHP010020561.1, read as the reverse complement.
TCCCATTTTAAAGGTCTTATGATTGTAGTGTCAGGCACTGTGAAGTCATGTATATCAAGGCCACTTTGTGTCTGAAAGATTGCATTGTAAGCAGTCAACCCTTCCTTTGGCTCTTATAATCTTTCTGCCACCTCTTCTGCACTCCACTGTCACTCCTTCTCAGCACTATGGTGTCTTTTGAGTTATCCCAGTGGTCATTGCCCTGGGATAAAGAGAAGCTTCTCTAACCAAAAGTGAGAGTAGCATTTATATGTAAGTATTCACATTTTAAAAACAGTGTTCACATGGCAGGTTGATAGGCATAATAAATGCATTTATCCAGACAACAGCAGGCATTACTCCTCTAGGGCTCATGACCATAGGCTTTTGACTAGGTCTACAGTACTAGGCATGTATTCCCTTCCATGGAGTGAACCTCCATTCCAATTAGAGAGTGGTTGGTTTCCCTCATAACAGACATGCCATTATTGTACCAATTGGCTCATTTGACCTGGCTGGCCAATCTGAAGGCTTGCAAGGTCCACTGCTGTTCACCACCACTGATGACTTTTCTCCTCCATGTGGCTGCACACAGCCATAGCTTTTTCAGGCTTTCTATCAGCTGGTTAACAGGGAGGTGGTTTTCAGCTACTCTCCAGCTTGAATTCTCAGTGATCTGCAGGCCAAGACTGTGTGGTCTTCTGCAGCAATAGGGTCTTACCATCTCATTACGGTTGGCAACCTAGAGCCTTGGCAATGGCCTGTAATGTTTTGGGGGCCTTAATCAAACAACTCCCTGGAAGATATCTAATCCCTGGCCCTGAAATTTTTCTTGCAACAATATTCGACTTCTGGATATGCCATTATCCAGAGAAGTAAGTTTCCATATGCCTTATTCTAAACCTTTTAAATTATGGTTAACCATTCTCCCACCCTTCCCTTACTCAATCCCTTCCCCTTCCCCCACTTAGGCCATTGCACCCCTAGTAATCTTATTCTTTTTTTACATGTCTACAATATCCTCCACTTATGTCTTCCCTTCCTGTTCAGTTCCCTGCTCCATTTTTTGAGTGGCTTGATTGACTTTTTTATTGCTTAGTTTTTCTGTGTTCTTTGTGCATTCTAGATATTAAATCTCTGTTTATTCATTTTTAAAAAGTTTACTGAGTGTACAAATTACCTTTTGTTCAAACCTTCTCTCTTGGCTTCCCTATGATACCTTTCACTGGTGAGGGTCTTCACTGGGCTTTTTAGCTAACTTATTGAAATTTTCATTTCCAACGTCATTTCCAATTGTTTTTATTCAGTATTTTTTCTTTTTATTGAATTTGAATTCCATTTTCATATCCTGTGTTGAATTCCTTATTTCACTCAGCTGTTTCTGTTCTCTTGGAATTCATTAAGGAGTTTATACATGTCCTCTTCCTTTCTTTGGACATATTTATCACCAATATTTTGTAATTTTGAAGGTGCTAGAGGAAGTGTGTTGTTGGGGGTAGGCTTAGGGGTGTTATAGACAGCTCCCCATTGTCAGAGTTTGACTAATGTTCCTGGTGCTGTTGTCCACCTGATGTTGGCAAGGAGGTGTTGTCCAGCCTCTGTTCTATCATCTTTTCCCTGCCATAATGAAGGGGAAAGTCTCCTTGAGACTGTAAGCCCAATAAAAAATTTTCCTCTCATCAACTGCTTTAGGTCAGGTGTTTTTTTTTTTTCTCAGCATGTTACTTGTGTTTTTACATTAGGACTTGCACATCAGGAGTTAAATCATTGGTTAAATTATTTGTTTTGCAATATTTAGGAAGACTAGGTTTTTGTAGGCTTGAACTTCATTTTCCTTCATTAGATTTGTGTGCAGAACACAAGTCTTGCTCTGCCTGCAACAACAGTCTCTATCCAAGGATAGACCCACTATGAACATATAGTAAGAGTCAGCTATAAAACAATCACCTCTTAACATAATTTTAGGAAGTGATGGGACATTGTTCATCTCATTCCTAGTGCATATCAACATAGTGTGTACTAATATCTTAGTAATTATGTGTATGAATAGAAAGTAAAAAGAAGAGGAAAAGAAGAAAAAACACAATAAAACTAGTTATTAGTATTAGGGTGACAGGAAGTAAAGGAGGGAAATATAAATAGAAAAATGATATATAGGGATAAATGAGTAGAGGGATGAGGGAATTATGTGTAAAGATAGACTGAAGACAGAGGTAAAGATGTGTTATCAAATCGTATAGAAGACGCCTATCTTTCAGGAGACTGAGACACAGAAATCCTAAACCCAGAGCAGATATTGTTCTCCAGCAAAGATAAAAGTAAAAAAAAAAGAGTAAGGATGAAAAAAAAAAAACCCAAACCCAAAACAAAGCCATATAGAGCAAGAGCCGATCAGGAATAAGTAGGCCTATTAAAACAACAGTGAGTATGAAACAAAGATGGAACAGATGTAAGGAGATATAGATGCTATTATAGACAGCTCCATGTGTCTGGGATAAACATCCAAACCAGGCACAGTTTATGGGAGGAAGGGATTTATTTCAAGTTTACAGATCCAGGGACAGTTCCATAGATGGTGGAAAAAGCTGCTTCCATACATTCAAGCAAAGAGAAAAACATCAACAAGCAAAACATCAGGACCAGCACGCACAGCAGGGGATCAGAAAGAGCTCAGACCTCTCTCCATACCTTTAGGCTGGAGATCAGACCCATCTCCACACACCTTTGGGCTGGACCCCAGGATTCCCTTCCCTCCCCTGCCCCGTGACACCTCTTCTTGGAAATCCAAGTTACAAGCTTTAACAAATCACCTGAGTCTACAGAGGACATGCATTCAAACTTCCACAGATGAAGATATGCAATATGAAAACAGATCGGCTTACCTATTAGCTCTCTTGCATTCCTTCCCCAGCTTCTGGAATCCTCTACAGTAGGTTGTGTATTTCGGCTTCTAAGTCTTCCCTGGATGACCAGAATACTGATGCTATTCCAGTTCGTGGGAAGTGCTTCACAAATGGAGTCTCAGATCTGGTTGCACCTCTGTGAGTTTCATCAGGGCTGCAGTTGTGAATCTGCTGTTACTTCAGTGTCGGGAAGAATGCTATCTTGAGTTAGAGACACTAAGTTTCAGTGGGTTCTGTGGAAAAATTTTGAGGTTAATACATTTTTATGGCCCATCATTTCTTTCTACTATTATGTAGAATACTAAAAAAACACTAGGAATAATAACCAAAAAAATAAAACACCCCACACCCATCCTTTAGAAGACCATTTTTCTCACATTTAAGTCATTCCTACAATACACCATGTATCTATCACACACATGGCTTGGTGCTAAAATTTAGAGAAATAAATTTGAAAAAGTCAGTCTGTTTTTGTCAGGTTTGGGGGGCGTTGGGCAGAGACAAAAGACTGTTTTGTTGTGAGTGCTATGCTGACGAGCTGCAGCAGAGGATATGCTAGGAAAGAGTGTAAAAAGGGAAAGCTCATAAAGGAAGTAACAGTGAGACTTAAGAGTTATCTAGATTTAGGGATGGGGACATGGCCCAGTGGGGAAAGTACTTGCTGTACACGCATGAGAACCTGAGATTGGATCTACAGCACTCATGTGAAAGCTGGAGAGACAGGATTTCTTGGCTGGCTAGTCTAACCAAATTAGTGAGCTCCAGGTACAATAGAGACTTTGTGTGGAAAAACACAAGACAAAGAGATATTGAGGAAGGTACTCATCATTGATCTCTGGCCTCCACATGTATACTCACACACATGTATGTGCACCTGAACCCAATAAACATGAATGTATACCACACACATATGCATACAGGAAAAAAGAGTTCTTTAGGTTTATAAGGGTGAAGAAAGGCATTTGTAGCAAGTTCCTAAGCATGGAGTCATGGCAGAACTTGGTGACTTCAGGGGACACGTAATGAGCAGTGAATCACAGGGTCCTTCCTGAGGAATGGTGAAAAGTGTCTGGTCCTTTGTTTTCTATATCTGAGAGAATAAGATGAATCTACTTGGGAGTGGAGGGTGGAGAGAATGAGGCAGCGAGAATGGTGGAACCGAGGTGGAATTGGACACAGTGGAACTGATGCCATTGAACTCTATCCAGACAGTCATGACCAATGTCAGTTGGGAAGATATGTTCGGGATGTTGTGGAGACATTTTAGTGGCCCATGAGGAAACTTTACATTCTAGGATATAAAGAGACTATGTGGTCTGAGAAGACACAAGCTCAGAGGCCAGAGAAGCCTTCAAATTCATGAGAGCTGTGTCTGGAGAGTTGGTTGATGGCTTCCTTGAAGTGAGATGGAGGGAAAGGGCTTCCAGGCATGAGATGCACAGGACCAAGGATTCTAGGGAGGTTATCCCACATAGCATCCAGGTTGTTGGAAGAGCAAAAGGAGGCCAATGGAAAAGCAGTGAAGGAGAGTGGAGTTTTCTCCAGCATCGAGTCTTCCAGAAGGGAAGAGGACAGGGTGTCAGGGAAGGTAGCATTCCAGTCAAGTGCTGAGGTGCAGAGAGGAACCTTGACTGCTTAGGAGGTGGGTTCTCTCAGCTGCTCCCAGTCACTGGTTTGCTCAGATGGCGAATGGCCCCTAGAGACCCAGGGTTGGATCTGGGTTCCTGAAGTGCTGATGCGTTGATTTACCACTTACGTTGACAGCCACCTATTTTGCTTCCCCTGACCTGCAGACAGAGGTTGAAATAGCAAGCCTGGCAGGCCAAAATAAGCAAATAGGCTTCTGTTCTAACTGGAATGCCAGGACCCAGCTTCACTCCTCTGATTTGTTCCAGTCCAAAGGAAATGGGCCATCTCTGGCCTCTCCTTCAGGATATATGTCCAGGCGGCTGGTCTGAGCCACCATAGGTCTGACACACTGGCCATGCTGGAGGCCTGTGTTCAGTGGGCTGAATATGTGAGGTCATCTTGAAGGTTTCCAGGTGTCTTCTGGGTTGTGTCACACTTTTCCCGAACTTCTGACACCTGAGTGTAATATCTTGTTAGCAACTGGAGAAAAAGGAAGCTCAGATCACACAAATGTTAGGTGGAAGAAGTAGAACTGGTTTTAATGAGCTTTTATTTTCTTATGAAATATTTTAATCAAACATAAATGTCAAGGTAACTGACACCTCTGTATGAGACCCCACCATAAAGCCATCTCTGCACCAGATTTTCTATAAAGAAAAATATCAACACACACACAACTGAAGCTCTGTACCCCACTTCCTGAGGTCTTTCTTTCTCTCCTTCTTTTGAGAGGCCACTCTTTGAAATTGGTGTTTATTATTTTCATTCAAGTGTTGGCATTTCTACTATTATGTCATTCTATATGAAACCCAGTCCATGTGTTTTTTGCATGCTTTTCTTTTTTAAAAAATATTTTATTTATTCATTTTCAAGCATATATATATATATGTATATATATATATATATATATATATATATATATATAGAGAGAGAGAGAGAGAGAGAGGGCACCAGGGCCACCACTTTGTGGGTCTGGCTTATGTGGGTCCTGGGGAATTGAATGAGGGGCCTTAGGCACTAGAGGCAAGTGCCTTAACCGCTGAGCCCTTGCATGCGTTTCAATGTTGAATAAATGGTGTCAAACTTCTCATTCTTTCCTGGGTTCTACTTCAGCATATGCAGGCTATCCATCCGTGATGTGGATGGTGTTAACTTCAGCTTGTACCGAGCGGTCAGCCTTTGCTGACTCTGACATAAAGTGGTCACAGACTCCGGAAGTTCGGTGTCTCCCACTTCTTTCTGTGTCCTGAAGACTTGATGCTCTTCTTAGTTTCAAATGTGGATGTTTAGGTCAATTTCCTTACTTCCTTGGATAATATTACATGCTTTATTATTGGAAGTTTGTCTTGGTCAAGAGTTTTTCTTGCCAAACCTTGCTGTGAAATGAATGAACCATGACCAATATTTTCCACAGTACTGAGGTGGGGTGGAGGGTGATGGAAATTGTAGATTGACCATAAAGTCAATATGACTTTAGAAGACATAGCAGGGTTTTCTCCACATTTTGCAACAATCCCAGAATTAAAAAAAATTTTTTTATTTCTTCTTAATGAAGTCTTTCTCATTTGGCACAAAGAACTTTCCTGGCATTGAAACCAACAGGAAGTGGAATTTTGGGGTTTTATAGAAGACTGTCTCATGTTTTGCCTGATATTTTCTTCATCAGCAATGGTCTCTTTGGCTTCTAGAATCATGATGTCTAGGATTTCATTTTCATTTTTTCATAAGTGCCTTTAACCCCCCCCAAGGTCAACAACCTTGAGTTAGATCAACTAAGAAATATAGAAATATCAGTTAAAATCATTATACCTTATGCCACAGATACAAATTATCAAGAGAGTCATAGGAACATTATATACCCATCCATTGGATAACCTCTAAGAAATGTGGAATTTCCTGACATATACAACTTACCAGGATTGAATAGGAAGAGAAAAATCTCAATACATCAATAATTATTAAAGAAAGTAAAGCACTAATAAAAATATTTTCTTCAGTAAAAATCTAAGTATTTGATGGCTTAACTAAAGAATTCTATCAAACATTTGAAAAATATGACTGGATGATTCTTTCTTGAGAAGTCCACACCCAACTTAAGTGTGTAATGTTTTTTCCACACATGCCTCCCTCTATTCACACCCATGCTCAAATCTCTTCTTAAGACGCCCACTTTGCTTTAACTGACTCAGAGTAGTTAAGAGCCCTTGCTTCACTTGAGTAGTGGTCTCTAAACGCACTCCTCAGGCTGCTGCAGCTGCAAGTGTGGAGCCATCTCTCCCATTCCTGCTGCCCCTGCTCCTGGCTTCTTTCCTGGCTTGTCCAGGATGACCTGGAAGCACCATTGTCTCTGCAGCTTTAAGAACATCCTGCCTACAAGTTTGCTTATGCCTGCAAGCTGATAAAAAACTCAAATGTGCTCTTCAAACACTGTGTCCAAGTTTTCTGCAGAATACCCAGAGTTATTGGCAAATGCCAAAATGTCTCTTTCTATGCTGAGAGCAGCTGTCAGCAGTTACTAGTCTTTGCTTGATTTTTAAACTTTACATAATTTAAATTAGAATAGCCACCCATGACCATTGTGTTGGCTAGCATCGGATGGAAAGATGTATACCGATATGAGTGGTGAAGTTTCAAGTCTTAATGCATCACATGAGTTCACATTAGTCTGACCTGTCTGCTTTTTCTTGCCTAGCCTGAGGTTGATGTCACAAGCTTGGAGGCTTGACTCCTCTCCTCGCTCAGGACAGTCTACTGCAGCAAGCACTGTTTCACAGGACTTCTGCTGGTGGCTGGGTGTGCTCAGCACATCCTTGTGGGCTTGCAGGTGCTGGTGGCACAGCTCTCGGCACTCCATGATTCACATGGCTGGTCCACACACACCTCTTCTCACATGGTCCACACCTCAGTCCCCAGCTGCCTGGATTCCTATTCTTCTACATTCAGCCATCCTGGCCTCATCTGCCCCAGCTCCATGTCCTATGGGAGAACTGGGGGACAGGGACCAAAACCCAATGAGTAGTGGTTCTGCATACTCAAAACCCACTTTCAGTTCTTAAAACCCTCTTAGCTTGGAATAATTCTGTACTTCCAGAAATGTTCTCATGGTTTTCTTCTCCAGACTGCCACATGTGAGTGCGCCTGACACCCAGTCACACCTGCTTCGTTCTTTCCTCACCCCTGTCTGCACCTGCACCACATCCAACTTGTATCTTTATGTCCACAATCACGTGTCTAGAGCCACAGGTACAACTATGCCCTTATTTCTCTCCCCAGATGTGTGTGGAGCCCTGAGACAGGTGCATTGTCTTACATAATTAGAGAACAATGATTTCAAAAAATCATAAAGTTAATATGAATGCAGTATTCTTATTTAACCAACAAATCTCATTCAAGTTCTATGAACTGCACCCTAGTCTTGTTTGTAACGGTGGTTGAATCTTCCTGCTTCTCTTCCTATGTTTGTCATCGTTACTGTAAAGCACAACAACATAGGTTGCTCTTCTCAGCAAGTCGTCTTTGTAACAATTGCAGTGTTTGTAAGTACAAAAATTGCTTTACTCTGGCGTGGTGTCTTACACCGTCGAGACAATGAGAGCAATCTTTATACTATTACATTAATATGTTGACCGCTGTGATAATGTTCCTTCTTTCCCTCCTTCTTTCCTAATTTAGCTTTTGTAATATTTTCTTGATGTTTCCTTTTCCTTCTTTGCTCCTTCCCTGCCCCCTAGGCTCGATGCTTCTGAATGAAGCAATGTTTGAGTTCGGGCGTGGAAGAACAGGAACTCTAAAATGCTTCTGGTCAAAGTGTAAATTGGTATAATATCTGGAAAAAAATTGTCATTATTGACTGATGTTGAAAATGTGCATATCATATGATCCGGTGATTCTATTTTTTTGGAAGAAACCCAACCCCCGTGTTGTGTAATGTGGTAGCCGCTAGCCACATGTGGTTCTTGAGCTCATGGAACGTGTCTAGACTGCACTGCAATGTGGGGAAATAGAAGATGACCAGTGAATTTTGAATGTTTAGCATGAAAAATTAAAATACTCAATTTAATATTAAATTAATTTTATTTTCTTATTTTTACTTTTAAAAGTATTTATTTTTGTGGAGGGGGAAACCGAATACAAACCCATATCAAGTCTATAATTCACCCTGACCAAGTTGGCTTCATTCCAGGGATGCAGGGTTGGTTCAACATACGAAAGTCAATAAATATAATTCACCATATTAACAAACTCACCAGCAAAAACCACATGGTCATCTCAATTGATGCTGAGAAGGCTTTTGACAAAATTCAACACCACTTCATGTTCAAAACCCTGGAAAGAATGGGCATAGATGGACTATACCTCAAAATGATAAAGTCAATAT
>PVHP010020560.1:0-30365 GCA_004024765.1 Zapus hudsonius | reverse complement strand
ATATATATATGTATATATGTATTCATTAATTTTTTTGTCTACCAGTTAAAATCTTAATTTAAAAAATAAGAAGATCAGTAACACTATCAATCAATTGTTTTCCAATAACCGCCATCTACAGGATTCATTTTTCTTCCCAGAGAAGAAAAGAAACTCACTCAGATATTGTTCTAAGGAATAGAAAAGCAAATCTTTGAAGATTTGGAGATGAAAATTTTTCACCTTAAATTTTTCAAACTTTTGCTTTGCAGGTGGGAGTCAAGTGGGTTCAAATTAAAGGTTTTTACGGTTTAGGGAGCAGGGAAGACTTGTCGTTTGTGACAGTGACACTTGGTCCTATGATCCACAGGTCCTAGCGGATGTGACGGGTAATGCCCTTCCACCTTCCTTCACATTTAGGAGCTCAATGTCTGTAGGCCCAGCAAGCCCTCCATCTCCCCAGACTTGGGCAAGGGAGTTGGGTAGCCACACTACACTCAGTCCACGGTGAACCTCAACACATCAAAGGGAGCTGTGTACATGTCGAGCCTACGCCTTCTCATTTTCAGGGTCAAGGGAGAAAAGACTCCCCACAACAGCAGCAACCTCAGTTCCCCTACAGCTTCAGTTAGGGCAGACATACAAATACAGACAGATAAATGTGCCTGTGTGGATGAAACGCATACATGGTGGCATTGTAAAAATCAATCACCACTAAAAACATCAATTAAAACAAATATTCTAAAGATTGAATTATTTTCACTTATTAAAGCCATGTTTCCTAACTGATAAAATGAGTTTAAACTCTAGAAATTTTTCTGAGGGATACTGTTTCTTGCTAAGAACTGAAATTATCGTCTCAACTCTTATATTCTCCTTTCTTCAAAAATTATCAACAAATTTAAATTCCATGTACTTATGGTGTACAGCGCGATGCTTTGATACATGCAGAAACTGCAGAATGGAAATGTCAGTATTTCTTCCTTTGATTAGAATATTAAACCAAAACCTGGAAACAGAAAGCTTTGAAGCAAGAATACCCGTGCCCGCAACAGAAGAAGCATACAGAAGGGTGGCAGGTCTCCACGGTGGATAAAATATTGTGTGCCTGGCACACACCCACTCGAGGGTGCCACATGTGCCAAACTACAGAACTAAGAAACAAAAAGGTTTGCTCTGAAATGAGCAAAGAAAAGTGCCTGGCACATAGGCAGAGCAACCTTGCCTGTGTTTCCTGCTTTCCCAAGGAAGTCAGAGGAAGATGCCCACAGGACACAGTCAGTCTCTGCCACTGTACAGCGGGAGAAAGGGAGGCTGGAACACAGCTGGGGCCCGAGGCTCACCTGTGCAGCTCCTGGAACACCTCCACGTTCCCAGGACGGCATCCTCACACTGCCAGCCTGAGCACACACGTCCACCTCTACCCCACACCCAGGAGCTGATGGAGACCAGCTATCAAATGGCCCTGGGTTCCAGACCTCCACATTCCTTAGCAGACCAGACCAGGAGAGTGCCAGCCGTGCCAGTGGCCCACCTCTAATCCTCACTTCTGCACCTGATCACAGGGCTTTTTGATGGTGCCCTCTATCCGGGTACCGGTGTGGGCTTATTCCCTGAGCTGTATTTTTTGGACCTGGGAGACGAAAATTTGCCGTTCAAATGTTGCAAAATTTCCTAGAGACAGCCTCACGGGCTTCCCGGGAGGTAACACCACACTCCTGCCGCTCACACATGGCAGCGATTAGAGACAAAAAGCATTTGGTCTTGGAGGATTTTCTATTCCGAAAGAGCCTGTTTCCCATGCACACATTTGTGACTGCAGAAACGGTGGATATAAATAGTCTGAGGAAATAAAGCCGCCCTGCCTAGACAGGGTGAAACTCCCAGAAAGTAACTGTTGAGCCCCTCTCCTGATCCCACTGCAAAAAATGAACTTATACCCAAACTCAGGAACACTGGGAAACAGCCGAAGCCATGCGGACCCCTCTCCCACCAGCATCCTCCTCTCCACCTTCATTTCAACCCCGCAGGCGGCTTTGGAACATGCTTGTGAAAACAAGATTCAAGCACAAAGACAGGTAGCTGACAAGCCTTCATGCAAAAATAAATTTTATAAAAGGAAGCTGAGGAAAACACCACACCTGTTATTTCTTTTGCGTTTCAATGACAAAAGGTGTCATTGCGCCTTTTAGGCGAGTGTTGTGTTTGATAACAGGAAGCCAGTCAAAAGGAACAAAACGTTTCAGTTTTGGTGCAGGGTGAAGAAAGGAAGGTGAGAAGAGGCATGTGAAAGACGCTTAAAAACATTCTGGAAACTGTAAAAGCTTTAATCTCCCAGCTGCTCTGAGCTGCGCTGTGTAGGGCAGCCACCACGGGACCTTGGCAGCCACATGTCAGAAGCTTTTCAGGGTGCACCTGGGCCCTGATGGTTCAAAAAGTACTTCTTTAACTGGATTTTGGAGTAATGCTAGAAGTGTCTCTGTTACTGGACATTTAAGATTCAAAACTATGACTGATGGTATAGAAAGGGAGGATTCCATGTCACACACTATGCTAAAAAAAAAAATGGAAGCAAAGACTTTTTTTTAATGGAGAATTCTAATTAACTCTTTCGAAAAACAAGCCAGCCTCTTCAGTAGTCAAAAACTTTGTTTTCTGGCTGAGGATGGAGCTCAGTGATAAAGTGCTTGTCTTACATGCATGAGACCCTGAGTTCCATCACTGGTACCACAAAATACATCATTACATTACATTGCATTACATTACATATATATCCAGTCTCCTCCAGCAGTGAGGAGCCCCCTGGCCTCATCCTGCCTAATCAGGACCCCTGTGGGATCCTGGTGAGATTGTGAAGCAATGTAAAAAGACTCAGTTAACTATAAAGCGTTCCACTAACTGTAAGGCATCCCACAAAGATAAGAAGGTCTCATTTTCCAGAAACTTCAACAGCATGGAGCTTATACTTAGTAAGCACTCAAAAGCTCGATAAACGAAGTGGCCAGTGAGAGAGGGAGGAAGGACGATCATGTGGTAAGACTTGGTCTCCTTTCTAGATGAAGCAACCAGTGCTAAAAAGGAAGCTCACTACGGATATGAACATCAAAACAGTTTGTTAAACACCTTAAACATGGACAAAAATAAATAAATAAATTTAAGAGAAGGAATTCCCTGGGCAGAAGGGATTATACTAGGAATTTTTCAGTATATTTACAAATATAAAAATCATGTTCTTGCTGGGCGTGGTGGCGCATGCCTTTAATCCCAGCACTCAGGAGGCAGAGGTAGGAGGATTGCTGTGAGTTCAAGGCCACCCTGAGACTATATAGTGAATTCCAGGTCAGCCTCGATTAGAGCGAGACCCTACCTCGAAAAAACAAAAAAAAATTATGTTCTTATCAATAATACCTAATTCTTCCTTACCAACAATACTACATGGATTTTGGGGAGGAAATAGTTTCAGAAATAAATAATTTGGGGTTGAATCGAGATCAAACATTATAACCCAGTTTTTGTTTTCAAGCATATATTATCCCTTCCACAGCTCCCACACTACCAAAATTACACATGTACACACCCTGGCGATCCTGCACAGTTTCTGTAACAACAGACTCAGTTGTCATTTCTTGTTATGGTTACATCTTGATCCCAGGGGCAAGGTAACCCAACACTCCTTCCCAGGACTCCTGCCAAAAGTCCAGTCGGCTGGCTTCGATTTCTCAGGTCGCCTACATGTCATTACCTCCCAGCCTCAAAGAACACCTAAAAGACTCGCAAGATTCTTCACTGGGTGGGGGGAGCGTATGCACCCCAGTGAAGCCAGGTTGAGGCAGTGGGCAGCTCAGCTCCCCGAGGGTGGATATCCCATCCCCTTCCATGTCCCCTGCCCTGGCTGGGGACATCACAAGTGACACACTAGCAGGTGAGTGTGCAGGGGTAGAAGAGGGAGGCTGGCTATGTCTTCACACTCATCAGGAATCCTGGCTGGTCCAATTGATCAGCTGCTTTCACTCACAGTCCCTCTTGACACTCAGCGACAAGTGCTCTTGCTTTCTGCCCTGTCTCTGGCCCAGAGAAACAGAGACAAGATTACTTCTTAGTTGGACAAGAATTGTGGGGTTTTTTTTAATACAAAATAAATGTATTATTTTCCCACACAACATCAAAGAACTGGATCCCTTCTGGTGTTCTGAAAGGAAATCGTGTTTTATCCACCACAACGCTGTCTCTCACAAGCGCAGTAACACCCCCCACAGTACAAATCCATTCTTTCTAACTCCCTGTCACGCTGATGATAGGGGCCATCATGCCACATCACCCCACAACACCACATGGAGGATATCATGTATGATATAGTCATGGAGAAACAGTTCAGGGATCTGTTCCAGAATTCTGAACTAAGCCCAGCAATACCTCCCATCCAAGACACACACTGAGGGACCCACACTCTAACTCCAGAGCTCACCATGAACCCCACCACTAAGGCTGTGACACACCACCTACAGGAGCCAAGTGACTGACTAGCAAAACTAAGTTTTAAATAATCCATTCATCAAATATTAACCAAACACCAATGTCTGCAGGAGATCTCATGCCTTTGAACATTCTAAGTTTCAACCATATATGTAATGCTTCCAACCTCTAATGACTAGTTTGCTTTTTAATAATTCCAGTTGGACATAGTGGTGCACACCTTTAATCTCGGGGAGGCAGAGGTAAGAGTTCAAGGCCTCGGGCTACAGAGAAAATACCAGGTCATCCTAGACCAGAGTGAGACCCTACCTTGAAAAAAAACCCCAAAATAAAAAGAAATAAAATAAAATAAAAAGAATGATGCTGGGCATGGTGTTGCATGCCTTTAATCCCAGCACTCGGGAGGGTGAGGTAGGAGGATCACTGTGAGTTCAAGGCTGGCCTGGGCTATAGTCAGTTCTAGGTCAGCCTAGGTTAGTGCGAGACCATACATCGAAAAATTTATTTGGAAAATAAACAATTTGGAAAATACAAAGTAAGCTGGGGTTTTTGTTTTCTTTTTTTGCACGTATATGTGGTGCGTATATGTGGGTACATATCTAGGCAGGCGTAGGTGCCCATGTGGGAATGTGCGTATACAGGACAGAGGCTGTCACTGAGTGTGACACTGAGTGTCATGTGCTGAGGCAGGGTCTCTCATTGAGCCCAGAGCTCACCCTTCTGTCTAGTCATCCCGGCCAGCTTGCCCTCGGGAATGTCCCATCTCCACCTCAGGCCAGGTGCCATGCCTGCTCAGCTAGGAATCCAAGTTCTGGTCCTCATGCTTGTACAGCAAATGATGTATCTGCAGAGCCATCGCCCCATCCCCAGACAAAGGTTTAAAGGATTGTTAAAACCACCTTTAACCACAACAGAAATAGTATATACACGACATTCCCTTCCCATCCTGTTTCTATGCACACAGATGAGCAGCATACAAGTGTTTGTGGGTTTCAGTACACTGGAACCCATCCCTGAGAGGATGGATTAAATGTGAAAACGTGGATCGGAAAGGATGCCCAGGTTGGCCACCAGAGCCCATACCTCAGCAGATTCTTGCTTCCTTTTCTTGTCTCTAAGGATGACACTCATAAGGTCTCATGTGCTAGGGTTTTAGAGTGGGAGTCACAAGCTTGTCAGGGTGTTCTGTATCAGTGAGGGTATCAGAACACATCCCTGGCACATGCCAAGAGTCCTCTGTCCTATAAGTAAGTGCTTTTCCCTACTATTTCATCGCAGTAATATAGAGGCACGCACGTACTTCATAAATCTTCCGTGGTATTTGCTATAAAGCGCAGTGTCCAGGAAGCAAACTGAGTAAACACAGCTGGTGTGCAGTAAAAGTATTTAGATAATTTCTGTATTTATTTTGTTCTTTCACATCCCATACTATAAAACAGGACTTTACTACAGAATAAATGTTAAATGAAAAAAATGAATGTTATGAACTGTGACACTCAAATAATTTCTGCAGACCCCAAAGAAAGTGCCACCAATATAATGGAAAACTTCAAAATTACACTATGTGACATTGTTATAGAGAGAATAAATTGAATTTCTGAACTACTTCGGACCTAGGGTTTTGTGCATTAAAGTAGACTAGCTCAGCAGCGACACCTTGTGGTGCTTTGAGTCACAGCAGCAGAGAATTTTTTATAGGAAGCAGAAAATCTAACCCATAAAGCAAACGGTAAGTCTGACAGATGGACAATGCCAAGATCCTCTTTATGGAGCTTCATTCAAGGGAGAGCAGTGAGACCTACTAAGTAATATGCAGGAAAAAAGCACAATCCAATTCCATTTCAAATCTCTCTGGTCTGTACCTATCAACATGGAGCCACAAGGGGTTTCAGAAATACCTAGGCCCCGGCCTCAAGACGAGGTGGGAAGAAATCATGTGGCTGCCTCCAGAAAGAGCATCTATTTTCAAATTCATGTTTTCCAGGAAAAGATTGTGTAAAACCCTGACTTCTAACATGACCTTCTGTAGACTTGTCTTCCAAGAGGGGTGGATAAACATGCACGACACTCTCTCCACACACACACTCACTCTCTCTCTCTCTCAAACACACACCCACACCCTCGCGCACACACACGCACTCTCTCACATCCACATACTCATGCACTCTCTCTCAAATACACATCCACACACTCACTCTCTCACATACACCCACACATTCGCACACACACACCTTTTCTCAAACACACACCCACACATTCGCACACACACTCTCTCTCACACACACAATCCTTCAGTTCATTTAGATGAAGTGGAATGCAGCGAGAAGTGTTTGACTGAGAGGAAAACTTGATCCACCCAATGGTCATCCAAGCAGATGGACTCAGGACCCAAAAGAAGGTATGAGCATTTCTGAAATTAATTTTTCTAAGATTATTACATAATCATGGGCTTTGCAGGGAGTGTTTTTGCATGTGTATACAGAAAAAATATTCATTTTCATCTTGTACAAGCATTTCATTCCCACAGTTTGTGATGGATAAATTAATATTCCCCCAACCAACTAATCAATAATGGAAAATATATCCTTCCACAGCTGCTGGCTGTCCTGGACAGCTGAAAGAACTAAGATATCACGCTTCAGCCTAGGTACCTCAGTTACATCCATCCTGAAAAAGTACTAGCAAAGTCAAGTGTTCCAATATCACTTACAGAAAAAGAATAACTCACGGCCATTCTTTCCTCACCATTTCTCTGTCCAAGAGACCAAAAGTCTAAGTCCCAAAGCCAAGGGCAAGGCCAGTCAACTTCACCCCGAACCCCCCCTCCCGGGATGGGAGTCTTGGAGCAGTTACATTGATTCTAATCTCCAGTCTCAAGCCCCGTGCCCAGAAAAGGAGACAGGAGGAGGCCTAGGGGAGTGATAGTCTCATGCCACCGGCAACTACAACCCTTACCATGTGCTGTGCTCTGTTCTGAGTGACTGAGTGTGCAAGATGATGGTGACAGGTCCTGGGCATGAGGTGACTGCTGCCCAGCTGAGATTCTGTGAGCAGCTCCTGCTAGGAGTCCCCTAGCAGCCACAGGATACAGGGTCTAGCTTAGGAGGCTACGACAAATGACATGTGTGTGGTATCTGCAGAGCTGTGGCTCCTTCCAGCAGTGCAGGCAGGGTGTCGTTAGAAGCAGCCTCGGCAGGCACTGGACTCTGGGACACAGACCTGCCAGCGTGAAAAGCCCTTCTTCGGCTCCATGGCTGGTCAGAAGTGAACAAGAATTTAATATTTTAGGCCGGGCATGGTGGCACACGCCTTTAATCCCAGCACTTGGGAGGCAGAGGTAGAAGGATCGCCTTGAGTTCAAGGCCACCCTGAGAGACTACACAGTGAATTCCAGGTCAGCCTAGACTAGAGCAATACCCTACCTTGAAAAACCAAAAAACAAAAAAGAGTTTAATATTTTTGCATGTGTACATGTATATGCATGCATGTATGCATATTCAGATATGTGTGGGCATACATGTGTGTAGGTACATATGTACATGTGTGACATTGGATGAATTGCTCTCCGCTTTACTTATTATTTATTTTATTTATTTTAGTTTTTTGAGGTAGGGTCTTGCTCTAGCCCAGGCTGACCTGGAATTCACTATGTAGTCTCAGGCTGGCCTCGAACTCACAGCGATGCTCCTACCTTTTCCTCCAAAGTGCTGGGATTAAAGGCATGAGGCACCATGCCTGTCAGGAATTTTTAATTAAAAACATTACCTTGTAAGACCCTATTGCTGAAGACCACATATGTTTGGGCTACAGGTCACTGAGAAATCAAGCTGGAGCTGAGCTGGAAACCTCCTCCCTGTTAACCAGCTGACAGAAAGCTGGTAAAGGCTATGGCTGCATGCAGCCCTATGGGAAAGAGAAGTCACTAACGGTGGTGAACAGCAGTGACCCTTGCAAGCCTTAAGACTGGCCAGCCAGGCCAAATGTGCCAACTGGGGCAATACTGGCGTGTCTATGGGGGAAACCAATTGTTCTCTAATTGGACTGGAGGCCCGCTCCATGGGAGGGAACACATGCCTGGTACTGAAGACCTAGTCAAAAGCCTATGGTGGGGGAGGTCATGAGCTCTAGGGGAGTAATGCCTGCTGGTATCTGGCTAAATACATATATTATGCCTGCCTACCAAAATGCCTTATAAGCCATTTTAAATGAGCATATCCATACAATAATGCTACTCTCACTCTTGTTTGAGAAGCTTCTCTTTTTCAGATGGTGGTGACCACTGGGATCACTCAAAAGACACCATAGGTGCTGAGAAGAAGTGACAGTGACGTGTTCAGCACTGGGACATCTCTATCACACTTCCCGAAGCTCAGGGTCTATTGCAGAAGAGGTGGTGGAAAGATTGTAAGAGCCAAAGGAAGGGTAGGACTGCTTACAATGCAAACTTCCAGACCCAAAATGACCTTGATATTCATGACTTCACAGTGCCTGGTAATACCTACACATAATGAGAGGAAAATATGATGACACTGAAACAAAACAGAGACTAATTGAGAGGGGAAGAGATATGGGGGAAGGAGGGAGGGGAAGGGAATCATAATAGTTTATGGTCTATAATTATGGAAGCTAGCAATAAAAAGGTTTTTTTTTAATTACCTTAATCTTTGTAGAGTAGACATCAGACACCTGTTAGATACATTTCATACTTTTTAACCTGTTCAACTTTCCAACAATCTAATCACTGATAGAAAAGAAATAAAAATGGAATAAGTAAATATGTGCTTGCCTTGTAAGGATAAGGACCTAAATCCAATCACAGAACCCATGTAAAATAAGACAGGATAATGGTACAGACTTGTAATCCCAGCACTGGGAAAGCCAACAGGAGGAGTCCTGGGGCTCGCTGGCCAGCCTGTCTAGCTTAACCAGTGGACTGCAGGCCAATGAGAAACCCTGTCCCCAAAAGATGGACAGTTTACCTGAAGACAGCACTTACAGACATGTGCATACGCATCCACACACCCACACATGTGCATACATACGCACTTTAGAACACATAAATGCACCACACAATTTTCATACATTCTCACAAGCATTATTTCATGAAGTTCTCACACTCCTCTGAGGTCTGCCTCTGTCTTCCCAAGTGAGCACATGGCATCCAGACTGCAAACCTCTGCTTCCCTCTGCAAACTAAAACTTGCCTTGGGATGAAGTCCAACCTGAAAGCTCATGCCTCCTCTTTTCAAAATGTTGATATAAAGAGTGTGCTTTATTCTTTTCAAGGGAGCAGGTAAGTTTGGTGTATACAGTCACCTGGACCACTGGGATTTTGCTGAAACACCAGAATCAGCTGTACAAAATAAAATGAACAAGAAATTGACAGCATGTCAGAGTGATTAGCAAGAACACACACCTGGAGACCCTGGCAGCCTACCCAAAACCAGGTACCCATCACAGGTGACAAATGCAGATGTGAGGCCAAGAGACCTCCCTAGCACATTTCCAACTCTTTCAGAGACAGCTGACAGAACTGGAATCCAGAGCCTTTTTGCCACAAGATGGCAGACGTCATCACAAATGTGCAGAAGTTGTGATTTTCCCACCCAAAGATTTGGTAAGAAAGCCCCAATCAAAACTCATTTTGCCAGGCACTTGGGAGGCAGAAGTAGGATTGTTGCAAGTTCAAAGCCACCCTGAGACTACAGAGGGAGTTTCAGGTCAGCCTGGACTACAAGTGAGACCCTACCTCAAAAAAAAAAAAAAATACACAACAACAACAAAGAAAAAAAAAACTGGTTTTGCACCTGATCTCTGATTGGACTCGAGGCCTGCTCCATGAGAGGAGACTCCT
This sequence comes from Zapus hudsonius, assembly GCA_004024765.1. NCBI lineage: Eukaryota > Metazoa > Chordata > Mammalia > Rodentia > Dipodidae > Zapus > Zapus hudsonius. The sequence goes on along the minus strand of PVHP010020560.1, from coordinate 20,059 downwards.
GCCTGGTGCTGGGAGGCTGTAAGCCCTCAAGATAAAACTAATACTATTATCTGGCTAATTGGATATATTATGCCACCAACCTGCCCTCTAAATACTTGAACAAATGCTGTTCATACTCTTGCTCAGAGAAGCTTCTCTTTTAGATGCTGGTGACCACTGGGGTGACTCAAAACTCATCAAAGTGCTGAGAAGTGACAAGGGTGTTTGTTCAGCACTAAATGAGACATCTCAATCACACACTCCAAGGCTCAGGGACCTTGTAGAAGAAATGGCAGAAAGAGTGTAAGAGCCAAAGGAAGGAGAGGAATGCATACAATACTGTGTTCTGGACACAAAATGGCTGTGGTATTCATGACCTCACAGTGGCTGATCCTATGACAGGTTCAGGCAAGCTCCATAGACACCCTCCCCTTGAGTGGGAGGTATCTAGCTAGAGCTCAAACCTAGGCACTAAAACTGATTGGTCAGGTATGAACCAACCACCTGTCTCCCTGCCCACCTAGGGCAGGAAATACTCACTGACCAGATAATTCTGTCTCTTCTTCCACATGGCGTCCTAGAAGAAGGAACTCTGACTCTCTAGGGACAGGTAAGGTCTCCCCATCCCCTCACCTAATGGCTGTGGTGAGGGTCTGGATTTCTCTTCCACATGAACCTTTCCTTCTCATGGTCTTTCTTTCCTTTTTCTGTTTGTTTAGCTGAATGACATAGATTTTGTTAAAACTTCTCCCAAGGTGTTCTCCCCACACTGGAGGCTGGACATGGTGTTTCCCCTATCTTTTTCCCAAAATCCTCTGAACTGGCTCTAATCTAGAATAAATGTGTGTGATAAGAAAATGCTTTCTATCAAAATTGTCCAATTCTTTGGCATTTTGAGACACGAACTCTGGGGAAGTGCAGCAGTGAAGCCCCGGGTGTTCACCTGCTGTACCCAGTTCCTGCTACAATCCTACCTAAACAAGATCTGTATGGTAAGAGGGAAAAAATGATGACATCAAAATAGAAGAGAGACTAGTTGGATAGGAGAAGGGATTCAATGAAGGGTAAATTTAAGAGGGGGTTAGAGGGGACGTGGTGGGAGGGGATTATAACCATGGTATATTGTCTGTATGCAAAAAATGTCAATGAAAAGTTTTTAAAGAAATTGGCTTTGATCCCAAATGACTGCAGTTTCCAAAAAACAGTTATCCTTCAGTATTCAGAGTGGACCAGATGCAGCACTCACTCCTCGGATCCTCATGCAGTGTTTGCACAGACCCTACGCACACCCTCCTGCATTCCTCAGTCACCTCTGGAGCACCCAGAGCACCCAACACAATGCAATGTAAGCACTATGTAAATAGCGGTGATGCTGTGCAGCCCAGGGAGTGCTAGCAACGGCACAGTCTATATGTGCAATACAGGCAGCCTTTCTCCACACATATGATCTCCAGTAGGCTGAGCCCACAGATGCAAACCAGCATGTAAGGATACATACGACACAGCTCCTCCCCCCTGTAAAAATAAAAAGGACTACAACCTGAACCTCCGAACTCACAGTCCTTCCTGCCTTCTTACATACAAACACCAAAAACAAAGAATAATTATAAAGATACTTGAACATTATCAAGATGGTCTCCAAACCCGAATTAATACTAGAAATAATAGAAAATAAAACCAGAAACCAAGATTGAAGCCAACCGAAACAGAAGAAGTAAGGAGAAGGGTCCCGGTTTTGAGGAGGGAGCACCCCAAGGCACAAGCTCACCTCGGCGGCCGACAGTAAGTAAAGAGGAGTTAAGGCAGGAACTTGGCGTGCGTCACAGCTTAAGCCGAGGGTGCTCAGGATCTCCTTGAGAACTTCGTATCTTCTCATATTGCTTGATTTGAGCAAATTAAAGTCTTCTTGAGTTTGCACTGTGGAGGCGCTGGGAGGGAGTTCCAAGTGTACCTGAAGAGAACATCACTTGGTTACAGTCAGAAAAAGTGTCTGCACTGATTTGATTAAAATTTGAACACGAGGGTTGGGGAAGTGGCTCAGAGGTTAAAGGTGCTTGCCTGCAGAACCTGTTGGCCTGGGTTCGATTCCCCAGTACCCACATAAAGTCAGATGCACAAAGTAGATCAGGCATCTGGAGTTTGTTATGCCCATTCTCATCCCCACCCCATGTTTGCAAATAAATGATTGTTTAACTTTCTAAAATAAAATAAAAAGTAAAACCTGAACATGAACTCTTCTCCTTATAGACTCTGAGCCTGAGCATCTGGAAAGTAATGGCAAGAAGCAAAAAAAGAAAAAAGAAAGAAAAGAAAAAAAGCAAGGGAGCCGCAATGGTGGCACACACCCACCTTTAATCCCAGGACTCTGGAGGCAGAGGTAGGAGGATCACCATGAGTTCTGGGTCACCTGGAGACTACATAGTGAATTCCAGATCAGCCTGGGCTAGAGCAAGACCCTACCTCAAAAAGGGGGGGGCTGGGTGTGGCTAGGTGGGTAGTGCCTGCTGCTTAGCATACAAGGTTATCCTCAGCTATACCACAAGTTTGTTACAAGATCCTGTCTGAGGAGGGAGCAAAGGTCAGGAACCGACCTAGGCTAGTCACCAAATTCTTTCCAGGTCATGACTTTATCATCTGTCACTTGACCTGGACCAAAACATTTTGCAGCGCAGTTATGCTAAGAACCATATGGCTACTGAGCTGAGAGGGATACAATGGGGAAGGCTAGAAGCATCCCTTCTGTCTTACAGTCAGAAGTGGACAACAATTTCCTGGGGAGGAGAAACGCCTTCATCACTATAGTATCTGCAGGACAGACAGAGCAGGGCTGCCTGAACACCAGAAAGTCTTCCTGACACCTTCCTTACACCTGAGTGAATTCTAAGATTTAGAACTTCCTGAATTTAGTCCATGATTTAAGATATACAAGAGACTTTGTGTGGGTTATATGAAATAGCTCTGTCTTTCAACATCTCTGTCTGAGTGAAGGACCATACTGGAACCGCAAGCTCCCCTGAGCAGGTTTTCACTGGGTGTTGGTGCCTGCAGGTGCCAGAACAGCCAATGCCCTGCAATGCAACCCAAGCTGATTCGTTGCACTTTGATTCTGCCTGTTGTGTGCAGAGCTTCCTACCTGAACATGAAAAATATAAAAGGTATGCTGCCAGCCTCTGGCAATGCCAGATAGCTCAATTCCTAGCCAAGCCTTTACCAAGCCAAATATAATATTCAAAAAAACTGTCCACAATGGTCTTAAAGAAATCTTTGTGTGTATATATATGTATGTATTTCTATAATTCGTGACATGTGAAGATCAGAAGATAACCTCAGGTGTCAGTTGTCGCCTTGCATCTTGTCCTGTTCACACACCAGGCTACCCAGCCCAAGAACTTTGGGAGATTTGCCTCTTGGCTCGCTGAAGGAGCACTGGAGTTACACACGCATGTTACTGCACCCAGCTTTATACAGGTTTCAGGGCTCCAAACTCAGGTCTTCACACTTGTGACAAGACCTTTACTCACTGAGCCATCTTCTAAGTTCAAACGGTAAACTCTGAGGCATGTCTGAACAGGTTGGCAGAACACTGTCCAACATGGTCTCTGACTACAGTCAGGGGGCAGCAGGTGGTCTGTTCTCCATATAACCCTGGAGAGGGAGGAGACAGAAAGGGGGAGCCTCTAAAGGTTCCAAATCCTATCTGTCTCCTTTGGGTGTGGACCTCTGCTCTCAAGGGTCAGAGCTGGGGGACAAGCAGACAGCAGTCGATACCACTTCATCCACATGATCACACGGCCATCTTGGAAGTCACAAATAAAATGAGCCAAGTTCTGTTTCCACTGGAGCTCAGGTGAGAGAAGAAAGCATGTGTCGGAATGCACCCAGCCGCACCGGATGCTGTGCACACACACATTCCAGAAGCACACACAGTGAAATGTACTGAACTGCTTTTCACATAAGAAAGATGTCGAGAAGGAGGAAAAGTAGTCGTGGAGCCCCAGTAGGCCTCCAGGCCCAAGGAGTCCATGGCTGGAGATGGGGAAATGCTTTTGCTTACTTGCTTAGGGTTTCAAAGTCTGGGTGCTTGTTGTGGGTGGAGCTCAGTGGTGGACCACCTGCTTAGCATATGTGAGGCCCTGGGCTCCATTCACAGCACCTAATCAATCAGTCAATCAATCAATCAAGATTTGGGTACAGCCCTCTCAATTAATAAAGGACAGAACACACACTGGAAAATGTGCTTGTAGATTTGCACTTTTGCACCTCTGTAGTACCAGACAGAAGTGTGATCCCCACTTGTCATGTGGTTGCCATAGTGACAGGTCCAACTCTGTAACCCAGCTTCTTCTAAACAGCTTTTTGACTGGATTGAAAGCTGGAAACAAAAAGTCCTCCAGCAACAAATGTGGAAGGGGCATCCAGTAGATGAAGACCAGAGTGCCACTAAACATCCCACAAGGCACAGGGCCACACCTCACCACAAAGAGTTATCAGGCCCAAAACATCAATGGGACCACAGTTGAGAAGCTTCTAGACAAGCAGAACCACTTCTGCCATGAGCTAAGCTGAATAAGTAGGTGACATCTTTTAAAATACATTTTAGAGCTTTATTTGGACAACTTCATAGCAAACTGCTGGTCTATCTGGCAATCAAACCTCATCATTAATTCTCAGGCTTCGACATTCCCTGCGATCCCCATCAGCACAGCAAGTGGACAAACATGTCCTCTTTTCCTTTCCTGGGATGGATGCAGGGGCGTGAAATACGCAGCTCACTCGCTGGGATGCCCTGCCCAACCTGCAGCTGTGTTTAGTCCTTGAAGTACTCTGCCTCCTCGTATAGGGTTACATCATTGCTAGATTTATTACAAAGATGAAGACTATGAAACCGAGCCGAGAAAGAGGAAACTAACCAGCCTGTAATAATATTTATTGGTTGATCTCAGTGAGGTAGCACCGTCATAGAGGCCCGTGAAGAAAGCAATGACCCCACCACACAGAAGACTGGAAATCATTGAAAATCAAAAATGACACCCTAATCCTCTGAATCTGATTTGTGAACCTGCATCCTCTGGCCTTTTCCCCCTAGGGCAATGCACTGCAGTATTAAGTTTTATGATTGTATTGGGGTCAATTTAAATGGCGCAGCAAAGCAGATTTGCTATGGAACTCAGAGAAACAGATCACAACGGTGCAAAATCAATTTTCTAGTACAAGTCTGCACACAGGGGTGGTAAAAAAAAATCACTCTTCAAAACTGAAATATGGCTCAAGGAAGTTGGGTTTTTACGTGGATTTTCTGAGAATGTATGGTTACTATAGTGACCGTGTTGGCAGAGAAAAAGATAAGAGGAACACTTCAGAAGCCTCCAGAAGTTAACCATGTGGCCCACAGCCCTACAGGAAACCTGCCTGCACTGTACATGTACAGGGGCCCCAGTGTCCAGATTCTAGAATGTCTCCCGTCTCTGCCTGGGTCTCATCCTAAGAACATCCCACACCCTGTGGAGAACGTTTGGTCAGAAAACCCAAGGGACTTGAACTTCAAGGAGTGCTAGAGACAGGCAAAATGATATATAAAATAAAACCTAACCGAACTGAAAAAAAACATTTTCTACTCAGTAAAAATATGCCCATGATAAAATAAAACATCACAGTTTGGAAAACTTATGGGTAAAATACCCACATTTTCTCAGTTTCTTTTAGAACCTGAAATCTTTGAGGAACAGCTGGAGTTATGGAGTGACCATGTGACACTAGCAAAAATTTTGCCCTGAGCCATTCAATATTTGCACCAATAAGTGAGAAATAATGAAAGAGTGTTTCTTGGGCCTATTTACTCAAAGGGGCAAAAAACTAAAATAGGAGAAAAAAAGAGCAGAAGAGGCTGGGCATGTGGCACACATGTCTAATCACAAGTGGGAGGAGGAAGCAAGGGAGTCATGAGCTCCAGGTCATCCTCAGCTACATAGTAAGGTCAAGGTCAGCCTGAATTACCAAAAATATAAATAAATTTTAAAAAAAAGGCTGGGTGTGGTGGCGCACAACGTTAATCCTAGCACAGGGAGGCAGAGGTAGGAGGATCACTGTGAGTTCAAAGCCAGCCTGAGACTACATAGTGAATTCCATGTTAAAATGGTCTAGAGTGAGACCCTACCTCGAAAAAAACAAAATTAAAAAATAATAATAAATTAAAAAAAGAAAAACACCCCTGGCGTGATTCCGTCCTGAGCGTCTGCTGAGGGGCGCAGTGGATCATCGTCTCCGTCCGGCCTCTCCCCCGAGCACGTGCCTCCCCTCATGGAAGACTCGATGGACATGGACATGGACATGAGCCCGCTGTGGCCGCAGAACTACCTTTTTGGTTGTGAACTTAAGGCGGACAAAGACTATCACTTTAAGGTGGATAATGACGAGAATGAGCACCAGCTATCACTAAGAACGGTCAGTTTAGGGGCTGGGGCAAAAGATGAGCTGCACATCGTTGAGGCAGAAGCAATGAATTATGAAGGCAGTCCAATTAAAGTAACGCTGGCAACTTTGAAAATGTCTGTACAGCCAACGGTTTCTCTTGGGGGCTTTGAAATTACACCACCTGTGGTCTTGAGGTTAAAGTGTGGTTCAAGGCCTGTGCATATTAGTGGACAGCACTTAGTAGTTGTGGAGGAAGATGCAGAATCAAAAGACGAAGAGGAGGAGGAGGGTGTCAAACTCTTAAGTATGTCTGGAAAGCGATCTGCCCCTGGCAGTGGTACAAAGGTTCCACAGAAAAAAGTAAAACTTGCTGATGAAGATGAAGATGAGGATGAGGATGAAGATGAAGATGATGATGATGATGATTTTGATGATGATGAAGCTGAAGAAAAAGCTCCAGTGAAGAAGTCTGTACGAGATACTCCAGCCAAAAACGCACAAAAATCAAACCAGAATGGGAAAGACTCAAAACCATCAACACCAAGATCAAAAGGTCAAGAAGCCTTCAAAAAAACAGGAAAAAACTAAAACACCAAAAGGACCTACTTCTGTTGAAGACATTAAAGCAAAAATGCAAGCAAGTATAGAAAAGGCACATTGAACAGTCCTGGTAAATAAAGCCCAAAGATGGGGAAAGAGGAAAAGGAGAAACAAATCTAGTCCAAACTGAGTATCATCAACAATCCAGATTGAAGTCTTCTATTTTAATCTCAATGCCCCTTCCAGGATGTAGTCTGTTTTACTGAAAACATTTTTCTGTGACTTACGTGATTCAGTGAACCTTACTCCTACTGTGCATATGCCTCATCTCTATGACCATGTTTTAATTACCTTTGTATCTTCTTAGTTGCTCAATAAATGTTTGGATGAACCAAAAAAAAAAAGAAAGAAAGAAAAGAAAAACAGCCAGGCATGGTGGTGCATGCCCTTAGTCCCAGCACTTGGGAGGCTGAGGTAGGAGTATCACTGAGTTGGAGATCAGTGTGGAGCTACAGAGGAAGTTCCAGATCAACCTGGGCTATAGTGAGACTCTCCCTGAGGGGATTGAGGCATTTAGGATGACTGGCCCCAGAAGTAAAGGCAGGAATGTATTTGAGCTTGCCCTTGTAGTCTCCACTTTGCTAGAGATCAAAGATGGATCTTTTGCCTGAAAGAGTTCCCTAGACCTGTCTTTCCATAAACAACTTGAGCCCCTCCTGGGAAGGAGCATTCCTGGAAGGTTTAAATCCGGTTAAATTCAGCTCCAAAACTTGGTGTCATGGCTGGTCTCTTTTTGAGCCATCCCCAGCCCTCATTGCAGCTCACTTGAGCCTGAAGCTCACCACAACGAGGCTATACATAGATGCTTACCAGGGGTCAAGGTCTCTTTCCTCCTGAACTTCCAGTCTTGGTGAGTCTTCCCTCCCCCACCCCCATTCCCTCATGGGCTCCCCCCTTCCTGTCCTCCACAGGGCAGGAGCTCTCATACTTTCTTCTTTCCTCTCTAAATCCCTTTTCACATCTCTTCCAGGTCCATCACGTGGTCTCTCAGACCACGTGGGTGCATCCATTTCTCTTTCCTTCCCTCAACACTTCCCTCAATAAATGTAATAATTTAATAATTATCCTTCTCAGTCTTGTTTTATCCAATTATTTGGTTAAAAACAGATGTGAACTTAGGGTTTGGGGTTCAAAGACTTTCCTGAACCCCAGCATCCCCTCCCCCCAAAAACAGGAGGAACAGAAGAGGCAGAGGCCTCCAACATGGTAAGAAAACTCAGCATTTTCCTTCCATCCTCTTTTTTCACAGCTCCTCGCATACATGGAAATATCCCCTAAAACTAAATAACTTCACTACTGTCTTATTTGGAGTTATTCTTACTTAATTTAAATGTAACAAATCCTAAGAAACGAGTTGAAGATGTGTTCACAAGACTAAATACCTTCACAATCGGGTACCTCATTTTAAAGTGATAGTCGCTGACATTTGGAATCACTGTCTTTCAACTTTGTACATGAAATAAAGGCTTGATTATGTTAACAGATACTTTGAGGCGAGAAAGCAGACTAGCATAATTTAGAAAGATTGTTAAACCAGTCGTGTGGCGAGCGCCTTTAATCCAAGTACTCGGAGGCAGAGGTAGGAGATTGCTGTGAGTTTAAGGCTACCCTGAGACTGCAGAGGGAGTTCCAGGTCAGCCTGGACTATAAGTGAGACCCTACTGTCATGGTTTGATCCAGGTGTCCCCCACAAACAAATGAATGTGTTCTCAGTGAACGATCCTCAGCTGATGGCAGTTCAGGAATTAAAACCTTGCTAGATCTGTGTTGTCAGGGGCGGGTTTATGGGGTTATAAACCAGCTTCCCCTTGCAAGTGTTTGGCACACCTTCCTGCCATTGTTTCCAGTGCTATGGCGGAGGTGATGTCCACCCTCTGCTCATACCATCATTTTCCCTGCCAGGATGGAGTCTCCCCTCCAGTCCGTAAGCCTAATAAACCCATTCCTCCATAAGCCGCTTTTGTTTAGGTTCTTTCTGCACAGCAACTAGAAAGCTGACTGTAACACCTACCTCAAAAAAACAGAAAAAAAAATTAAGATCAAAATGAGAAGAAATTTTCTGACTAATGCTTGTTTAACCTGCAAGTTTAGTTACCCGTTATCCCTCGCGCCTAGTTCCGCAGTCCTTGGTTAATCAGGTTATTCACAAATCTCTGAACTAAGCCTTCCACTCGCCACCAGCAGAGACCACCCAAAGGCCGGCAGCACACAAACTCCAGATGTGCATGCTCCCTCCCAAATGTACCCAAGGTGCCAGCCCCAGTACCTGGCAGAGAACAGCCTCCCCTCCGCAGGTCCCGTAAGGCACTTGTAGAATCATCTTGTCCTTGTCCTCATTCTCAAGGTGGCCCTGGAGCCTGCCTGGGCCAAGCTGGCCTCCAGGCTCCTCCTCATACACGCAGCCACTGCTCAGCACGCTGAGCCTCACCTCACTCCCGTCAGCCTTGGAGAAAACCAAGTTCTGGACTGTCTTCTGCTGCTTATCCTTGCTGGTCACCTGAAAGCCACCAACTGTGAAGGAGGAAGACAGGCTCAGCACCTTCCCTCCCTTAGAAAGATAGGCCGTGAACTTCCGGTACAGGTCTTCCAGGATGGGCTCCCTGGTGCCAATGACCAACAGCAGACAGTTGTCTTGCCATGGGTCCCTGAGAGCACTGTCCTCCAGCAGGTGGTAGAGAAGGTAGCTGTCAGTGTCCACGCAGTCAGCCAGAATGGCCCGCAGCTGCTGGAGCCGGTCCAGGGCTTCCTGGGAGCTGGAGCCCACATAGAGTAGGATGTTGGGTGCCTTTCCTGTCACGTTGACTCTCCTCCTTTCTCTCTCATCTGCAACGCCCTCCAAACTGCTACCCTGGTCGTAGGGAAGGTCTGGAATGTTCTCGGCAGATGCAAACTTCACTGACTCAATAGTGCTGTTTTCGAGTTGCAGACACTCCTGGCAACTGAACAGGTGGAGGTGGCAGTGCTCCCCAGAGGCCCCTCCGTGCTCGCCATGCACAGCAGGCTCGCTCCCAGAGGCACTGTCTCTCCTCTGCTGACAAGAGTCCTCACCGAGAGCCTTCGGGTCACCTCTGCCAGCATGTTCCATGACCTCTTGAATGGAAACGGTATCCTTCTCGAGGAAAGGCTCGGGGCTCGGCTGCAGGGCTGGGTTGTGTTTGTGTGAGGCCTGATCCTTGAGTTCCTTCCAAGTGGAGTCCTTTAAGTGCACTGCTGGAACACAGATGGGGGGGTTCATTAGTCAACACTTTGGTCAGTTTGAAACCTCACCCTGGCTGGGAAGATGGCTCAGTGGTTAAAGGTGCTTGTTTGTAAAGCCTGCCAGCCCAGGTTTAATTCCCTAGCCAACCACATGAAGCCAGATAAGTATTTGTTTGCAGCAGCAAGAGACCTTTCCTACCACCACAGCTTCTCTTCATACACACAAGAGACTGTCAGTGAAGAAGGTAAGAATCAGAGAGGTCATTTGCCTACTTAGAGGTTTGCTTTCTTGAGTGTTATTCTGTATATGATCATGAAGGTGTGTGGGAAAGGACACACAGAGTCTAAGCAAGCATACCCCAGGGAAGGGGGGAGTGTCTATCCTAAATCTTATCTAAAGACTAGAGTACAGACCTACAACCATTAATTCAAAAGCATTTATTCAGCACTTGCTGCCTGTGTGACACAGTATTAGGCACATACATGCACATGGTTAAATGGGAAATTGATTTACACCAATTCCCAGCACTGACAAGTGACCCTTGCTTGTCTGTGAGACAAATGGAAACTCTCCTAGATGTAGTCCATTTGCATGGAAGCCTAAGGAGGAAGAGTTCCCATGTTTCCTGAAAATAACATTTGTCTCAAAAAGTTGTGGTATGCAAATTCTAAATGAAGAGCTGTGAGACTCAGAACTTCACATGACACCAGCTGTGCTTCAAATACAGACTGGTTACACTGAGTTAAACTGCTTTTAAGAAATAAATATTAAGCCGGGAATCATGGCGCATGCCTTTAATCCCAGCACTTGGGAGGCAGAGGTAGGAGGATCACCATGAGTTCAAGGCCACCCTGAGACTACATAGTGAATTCCAGGTCAGCCTGGGCTAGAGCGAGACCCTACCTCAAAAAACCAAAAAAAAAAAAAAAAAGGAAACAAAGAAATAAATATATGTGTCATTAATAACACATACAAACATGTACACACACACGCACACACAAAAACATGTACACACATATGCTTACAGGCATGTGCATGAGCACCCACACACATAAAAACATGTACACACACACACACACACACACACACAAAGAAAGAAATCTAGCCGAGCATGGTGGCACACACCTTTTAATCCCAGCATTTGGGAGGCAGAAGTAGGAGGATCACCATGAGTTTGAGACAACTCTGAGACTACCCAGTGAACTCCAAGTCAGCCTGAGCTAGAGTGAGACCCTACCTTGAAAAACCAAAAAAGAAAGAAAGAAAGAAAGAAAGAAAGAAAGAAAGAAAGAAAGAAAGAAAGAAAGAAAGAAAAAAAAAAAAAGAGGCCAGGCGTGGTGGCGCATACCTTTAATCCCAGCATTCAAGAGGCAGAGGTAGGAAAATTGCCGTGAGTTCAAGGCCACCCTAAAACTACATAGTGAATTCCAGGTCAAACTGGACTAAAGCGAGACCCTACCTCAAAAAAACAAAAAAAAAAAAAAAAAAGAAAGAAATCTAATAAGCACTAAAGACATACCTGTTGGCCATACAATATCCTGGCCATGTATGAATTTCATACTATTAGGGTTAAATCAAGCCAGTTGGCTGACAAACTGGAATTAACATCGCCCTAAGTCATGGAAAGAGGATTGCACAAAGTCCCCAAGCTAAGAACCTGTCACAGCCTGCTGGGTTGGAAACGTTTTCTGAAGCTACTTACAAACGATCTTTTGGGGTACCAATCCATCATCCATCTGGAGTCTATCTTCCATGAACGCCACCCCCAGCTTGCTGAAGTTGTCCACGCTGGCCTCGGCAATGAGCTGGTAGGGATCCCCAGGACGGCAAGCCAATGGCAAACAACAGTCAGACCACTTTACCACCTGAGGAAAGAGCAGGCAGGGCAGGGGCCAACAGAGAAGCTGAGTGTCTGCATATAAAACGACCAGACACTGTGTTTTTTTCTCTTTGAACTCCTCACACTAAACTGCAGTCATATACACAAATTACTAGATACTGCCTTTTATTAATAGCAAAGTTGTTTGAGCTCAAATATTTTCATTTCAACCTGACAAAAAAGCTCACAAAGTAGTAAATCAACTCTGCCATTTTTTCAAGTAACTGAAATCTTGTCAAGTGTGGTGACACACATCTGTAATACCAACAGCACTCAGATGGCAGAGGCAGAAGGATCTGGAACTTGGAGCTAGCACAGATACACAGTGAGATCCTGTCTCAAACACCCGAAGGGAAAAAAATTTAATTTTGAAAGAAATAAAAATAACTGAAGATTCAAGTGCTTTAAGAAACTAAAAGGAGAAAAAGCCATTCCCTAGACACAGGTAAAACACAACTGTCCTTTAGTAATGATATAGGAAACAGGGACAAGTTCAAAATGTCCACTGACCCGTCCATTAGCTTTTAGCACACTGGACCTCCAAACACCTGGCACAGCTCCCTACTGCTTTATTTTCCTGGAGTTAAAGCTCAGAAATTTGAACTGCCAACTTGTTTCCCCAGTGCAGCATGAGGCACTGGAGTCTGTAAAGGACTCCAGGGACAGTACACAGTCCCACCACAAGGTGGCCATGGCACAGAAACCCTTCAGGTCTGTATCAGAGTTCTTTCAGCACAAGTGGATGGAAAATTTAAGACCTCTAAGGATTCCCAATGGAGAAGCCAAACCAGTAAGGGAAGAACCTGGCTCAGGTTCCACTCATCACTCTCCCTGCAAACCTCTGCACCTCTCAGCATCCTCATTGTCCGGCAGAAAGAGGATGGCATTCCCACCCATCATCTAGGTTGGTTGTGGCAATGACATTAGAGTCTGTGGGATGCCTGGATAAAGTGCTTGATGAACAAAAGCTGCTTTTACTAACACACCTGACTTTCAAAGTATAGTGCATGTGATGGTCTCTAAGAAGTATGAATGAGTCCTCTGCTCTCCAAAAGTGTCTTCTGGAGGCCCGGGGGAGGGGGAACATACTGCCCATAAGGTGACTTATAATTCTGAATTCCATTTTTTAAAGTTGGTAGTGCAGGTTTCCAAAATTAACTCCTGCTAAAAATTATGAAAAAAAAAAAGATGGACAAGATTAATAAACAAAATATCACCGGGCTGGGGAGATGACTCAGTGGATAAAGTACTTCCAATAAGTATGGGGACCTGACCACATCCCCAGAAGCCACATAAAAAGCTAGGTGGAAGCATTTGTAATTCCAGTGCACCTGTGGCCACGAGGAGGCAGAGACAGAATTTCTCAGAAGCTTGAGGGCTTCAAAACTGACATATTAGCAAGTATGGTGGTTCACACCTGTAATTCCAGCACTTGGGAATCTGAGGTAGGAGGACTGCTCAGTTTGAAGTCTACCTGGGCTACATAGGTGAGTTTCAGGCTAGCTCAAACTACAAAGCAAGACTGTCTCAAACAAAAAGGCCATTAAAAACTAAACAGGGCTGGGCGTGGTGGTGCACGCCTTTAATCCCAGCACTCTGGAGGCAGAGGTAGGAGGATCGCCCTGAGTTCGAGGCCAGCCTGAGACTACAGAGTGAATTCCAGGTCAGCCTGGGCTAGCGCGAGACCCTACCTTGAAAAACAAAAAAAAAAAAAAAACACTAAACAGGGGCTGGAGAGATGGCTCAGTGGTTAAGGTACTTGCCTACAAAGCCTAATGACCAGAGTTCGATTCCCAAGTGCCCACATAAAGCCAGATACACAAAGTGATGCATGCATCTGGAGTCAATTTGAAGTGGCTGGAGACTCTAGTGCACCCATTCTCTCTGTCTGTCTCTCTTCTATCTCTCCCTGCTTGCAAATAAATAAATAAATAATTTTAAAGAACTAAGAATACTAATTCCTTGGAAAGAGCTGGAGCTAACAACTTGATAAAAGAATGCACGGATGTCCAACTCTGAGAATGAGAAAAGGGTGTCATTTGAGAATGAGGGGATAAACTAATGCCTGGGAAAGAACAGACTTTTTTAGACAAGGGTGAATGGAAAAGCCACAAAAGACCTGTCTCCTGTATGAGGTCAAAAGCTTGACCGTTCTCCGCTACTGCTGGTCCTGGGAAGACAGGCCACTCAGCCCCTGGAAGAAGACCCGGCCAGAATTTAGCTGTGCAAACACAGACTCAATGCCTTGCTGTGACAGACCCTGGCTTTGTGTAAAAGGAGATGATCGGTAAATTCTCACACATCTCTGAGGGAGGAAAGGTGGAGGTGAGGGGGGACAAAGGGACAGGAAGGACAGGGAGAGGCTGGAGAACAATATACATCCACATCCCTGATCAAGTTTCCCAACTCTGCCAACTTTTCCCTCACCTAAGTGTACTTCTTTCTCTGGGAACAAGTCTGTAAGCCACAGACCATGCCCCTCTTTCAAGGATGCCCCATCAAAGCGAGGCCGACTGTCACTGATACCTCGTCCGGTGTGTGGAGGGTGCCTTCCAGCAGATAAGAGCAAACAGAACACTTCAAACTTGTACCCGGAGATGGAGACAAAGGGACAGAGGAAGAAAGGAGAAGTCAAGCGAAAGGCTGACTCCCAAAGGTCAAAGTGAAGAAAGCCCTGGCCTAAACATAGGGATTTCCTCTCACATGCCACACTCAGAAATCTGATCAATAACCCAAGCTCGGGACTCAGCAGTACAACGTGACAGCGTGCAAGAAAAATCTGCTCCCCCTCAGCTTAAAGTCTGGGGAGATGGCTCAGTAGTTAAACACATTTGTTTGCAAAGCCTGCTGGGCCAGGTTCAATTCCTCGGCACTCACACAAAGCCGGACAAGCATTCAATTGCAGGGGCAAGAGACCTTGCATGCACTCGCGCATACTCACATGCAATAATAATAAATTAAAAAAACTTGTGCCAAGAAGCAGCAGGGGTGAGGCACAGGTTCAACTGTAGATACGGCCCTTGCAACAGGCGACAAGCTGAAGTTCCACAGCTGCTGAGGAAACAGAAATCTCAACAACCCACTCGGTTGTCCAGTCAGTCACTGATGTTACACTGCTTCTCTTCCAAATCATTTAAAATGCATTTTAGATTGTTAAGTCCTAGTAAACTGGGCAGAGTGGTGCATGTATGTGATCCCAGCACTGAGGAAGCAGAGCAGGAGGAATACTAGTTCAAGGCCAGTCTGGGTTTGCATAATGAGACTCTATGTCATAAAATGTTTTTAAAAATTAAGCTGGGCACTGTGACACATACCTGTAATCCCAGCATTTGAGAAGCTGAGGACTGCCCTGAGTTTAAGGTCAGTTTGGGTGACATTATGAGTGTCAGACCAGTTACAGTACATAGTAAGAAATGGTCTTGTGACAGATTAAATGGAGAAATAGAGGCGACAGCAGTAGAGAATTTGAATCTGTGGCACTGAGGGAGATTATTCTATTTTCCAGTTATTCTCACTGCCTGTCAGGTGTAGAAATAAACAGGCTGTGGTGGTTTGAATATGCAATGCTCTCACAGGTTAATGTGTACAACACCTGCTCCCTAGCTGGTGGCGCCGTTTTGAGAGGTTGTGTAAACTTTAAGAAGTGGAACTATGTCACTAGGTGTGACACAATTAAGTAACAATTAAGAAATTAAAAAGGGGATTCCCTACAGTTGAGGCTGCCTTGGGTGGGGGGGTCACTCAGCACTGCCTGACCATTGTCATCATCAGCTGGCAGTGCCCCCCCTCCATTCCAAGCTTCGGCTTGTTATCTGACATCCTTTCCCAAAACCCCGGTTCTCCCTAGCCGAGCCCAATAACTTGAAGGCTCGAAACTCCTTGCACTAAGATGGGCTGATTGACCGCAAGACTGTGGGAGTGGAGCCAACCCCTGTGCAAAGGGGTCCTGTGGTCATGAAGCAGAGATCTGGCCATCAGAAGCCTGCCACCTCCTACATGCAGACTACCATCAATAAAAATGCGAGAAGCCACCCTCAGCAGATCCGCCCTGATCTGCGCATGGCAGCCATCCTCAGAGCCAGGGTGATCCTACGAGGCCGGAGGGTGGTAAAGAGGAAGCCCACCTGCCCCACCTAGAGCTCCTGAGCCCCATGTCCCCAGAAGCAAGAGTCCACTGACTTTCTCAACCTCAGGGGAAAAAAAAGATAAATAAATAAAAAAGAAATTAAAAAGGGGCTGGAGAAATGGCTCAGTGGTTAAGGTGCTTGTCTGCAATGCCTAAAGACCTGAGTTTGATTCCACAGTACCCACATAAAACCAGAGTCAGTTCACAGTGGCTGGAGACCCTGGTGCACCCATTCTTTCTGTCTATCTCTCTTCTATCTCTCTCTGCTTGCAAATAAAGAAATATTTTTGGGGGGATTTATATAGGTAGGGTCTTGCTCTAGCCCAGGCTGACCTGGAATTCACTAGGTAGTCTCAGGGTGGCCTTGGACTCAAGGTGATCCTCTTACCTCTGCTTCCTGAGTGCTGGGACTAAAGCATGAGCCACCATGCCCAGCAAAAAATATTTTTTAAAAAAATTAAAAAGTATAGCAGTTAGGGGCTGAAGGCAAATCTCAGCAGTAGGATACTTGTTCAACATGCACCAGACCCTGTGTTCCATCCCCAGCACCAAAAACAAAAATGAAAGTGTAACAATAGTTACGTGTTTGTGTTAAAAAAGAATTGGTACATATCCGATATTTTATTTAAATGTAATATGTTGGAACTCTTGCCTTGGTTTTGGGTTGAACTCTTTCTACATTTTATATATATATATTATATAGGGAAAGTTTTGCTTACCAGGTTGATGTTTAATAAATGTGTCAGCATTCAGAAATTTTTTTTCTCATTTTGTATTTGCTCATCCAGAAAACATATACACCTAAAAAGAAACTGGGAAGGAGGGTGGAGCCAGGGATAATGGCTATGCAGGGCCCACATAGGTACATGTCCTAGTTTCTATGTTAAATGATAGGTTCATATGGATTCATATTAATTCAAATTCATGATTGAATGAGCATCATGCATAAACCAATGATGGGGCTGACTTTTGAATAAGGATTAAAATTAACTCTGTACACTGATTTAAAAATAAAATATCTCAAGATATTAGAGTCTGTAAACAGGATAAATATTATTCAAAAATCCCTTTAGGTCAAGGCATGGTGGCTCAGGCCTTTAATCTCAGCATTCAGGTGGGGTCAGCCTGGGCTAGAACGAGACCCTACCTCAAAAAAAATCCATTTAAAAGTGATTTCAGGGGCCAGAGAGATGGCTCGGCAGTTGAGTGCGCTTTCTGCACAACTGACACTGCCCAGGCTTGACTCTCGAGAGCCCACACTAGCAGCTGTGCATGGGCACGTGCAGCTGTAACCCAGTCTTGAAAGGGGGAGCAGAGACCAGGAAAAGGGCCCAGACTAACTATCAATAAGAGACTCTGGGGAGGAAGAGCATAGAGTGAGCACACAGCAGGCATGCACTGCCTGCCCAGGCCGGGGCATAGGGTGCCACAGAGCACGTAACTGCGTTCACAGTCAGCACACACACTAAAACAGTAAATAAATAGTGACTGCAAATTTTTGCTAAACTTCTAAGAAGCTTAAGCTGGATTTAAAAGCCCAAGAAAGACTAGGTGATTACAAGACACAAACTCTTTTTTGTAGGTCAGAAAAAAAAAATTTAACTTTTAAAAGGCAAATACAATTTTAACTGATTCAAATAATTATTTATCTAATGATTTATGTTGAAAACCATTCTTTTTATTTATTTATTTATTTTTATTTATTTATTTATTTACAAACAGAGAGAAAGAGAAGAGAGACAGACAGAGTGGATGCACCAAGGCCTCTAGCAGCTGCAACCAAACTCCATGAGCTACCTTGTGCATCTGGTTTTACATGGGTTACTCAGGATTCAAACTCAGTTACACTTTGCAGTCAAGTGCCTTAACCACTGAGCCATCTCTCCAGCCCTTTAAAACCATTCTTTAAAAAATCCTCTGCTCGGGCTGGAGAGATGGCTCAGTGGTTAAGGCACTTGCCTCCAGTGCCTAAGGCCCTGGGTTCAATTTCCCAGGACCCACATAAGCCAGACCCACAAGGTGGTGGCCCTGGTACATTCTTTCTCTCTCTTACTCTCTCTCTCTCTCTCTTGAAAATGAATAAATAAATAAATTTTTAAAAAAGAGGCCCTGTCTATCTGAACTAAATAAATTAAAATATTTTTTAAAAATCCTCTACTCATGTCATTTTCCCTGCCATCATGCAGCTTCCCCTCAAGTCTATAAGCCAAAATAAACCCATTCCTCCCATACGCTGCTTTCAGTTGGTATTTTTGTTACAGCAATGAGAAAGGTTGACTAAAACAATCTTAATAATATCTTTATTACCAAAATAAAAATATTTGACAGTAGTCTTAAAAAAAAAAAAAGGACAAGGCTGACGTCACAGAGGGGCACCAGGAAAACCAGAGGTTGGATGAGGGTCTAAAGAAGAGGACTGTATCAACTGGGCGTGCCCTCCCCACCTCACCCACCTCCAATAGAAGTGTTAGCAGGAGTGTTCCCACTCAGTGAGGCCATCGAGGGGGAAACCCAAGACCACAAGTAGGACAGCTTACAGTTGAGACAGAAGACACAGAGGATGAGGATGAGGACACAATGAGGAGCTATGGAAATGAAGGTGTGAGGCAGACACCTGGGGAGGGCATTGTTTCCGTAGAAATGTAACTTGAAGTGAGGAGGAGGCTAAGGTATTAATTCAAAATTTTCCTTTTTTTTTTTTTTTAAAGCAGAATACAAACAGCTAGTTTGGTTTTGAGGAATTGTGAGCTCACTCAGGGCTAGACTCTAGGAAGTGGGATGTGAGAGAGGAAGAGACACCCCGACAGAATGCTGGGCGGTGCTGTCCAAACACTGTGCTGAGTGTAAGCCATAAACATAAGTCATACATTGTGGGTGTTTTGTGTTTTTTTTTAATTTCTAGCAGCCACATTAAACATTCAAGAAGCAGATGAAAGTAATTATACTAATATATTTAATTAACTAACCTAATGCATCCCAAAAGAAAGCAGCCACTTACAAAGTCCAGAAAAAGAATATTCATAAAAAATATATAATAATGCTTTCCCCTCAATCATGAGGGCCTGAGGGAGCCTGAGACAGCCTGAAATGGATCCCCAGCACCCACATAAACTGTTGGGTGTGGCCACACAAGCCTGTAACCTCAGCCCTGTTGGGGGGGGGGAGACAGAAGAATCACTGAGGCTCGCTGGTCAGCCAGTGTGGAGGGAGAGAAATGGGAAGGACACATGGCCCCAAGGTCAGTGACAGACTTTGTCTCAAGGAAATAATGTGGATGAGCAATAGAGGAGAGTTGATGCTCCCTCTAGTCTCCACATGCGTACACATGGGATGCACATATCTGCACACACGCATGCATACGATATACATGCTACACAAAAAAAACCTGAATATGGAATAAGACATGTATTTTCCTTATGGTACCCAAGTAAAACATAGTACTCACTGCTTCTGAAGAAGGCGGCCTCTGGAAACTGTCACTTTGTGCCCAAATGCTCTCTGTCACAAATGCTATATGTTCTGCCTCAAGGATAAAGGGAGAGACAAGAAATAGGGCCCATTTGTTCAAGTCATCAACGGACTGCAGAGAAGGAAAGAAACAGAAAGGGGATACAACGTCACTTCAAACCACAACTCACTCATTTCAACATACCGGACACCCTTCCCTGTCGCCGCAAGTAAGGTCTACACAAGTTAGCTGATACTCCGTAGACCACGTTGTCCCTGTGCTCCTGGCTTAACTGTGACATTTAAACAGCGGTGCGGCCCCTCTATGACTCACAACAGCCTTAACATCTCTGGATATTCATTTTCATGAAATTAACTCTGATCACTGTTCATTTCACGTGGGAGCTTTCCAAGCCTC
>PVHP010020559.1:0-31315 GCA_004024765.1 Zapus hudsonius | reverse complement strand
TGCATTGGTGTTATACATGAGGGTGGTGTGGTGTGAAATAACTTCACCTCTGACCCATCAAATCCAATGCGGATGTGCAAGGTCCCTAAAGGAGGATTTTCAAACAGCTAATCAGGTGTGAGCCCCTCCATCTACAAAGAACACTGAATCACCTTCACCTCTCCCAGTTTGAAATACCCTGTCTGTCGCCTCCATTGAAATGTGTCAGTGAGCATGCAGGACTGTTACTTCACCTTCTGGAAACTGTCTTTTATTGAAGTGAATGGGTGCTGGCTAATCTCGAAGTATTAAGTGGCACAGTTAGAGCCCGAGTTTCAGGCTGACATTCATTCTTTAACAATTAGTTGAAGCTTCAAACGCATATGATAAAAAATAATGAAACAGAAATGAAAATGGTGTTTCTTACAGCACGGGTTCAGCGTGCATTTTTATCACGCCTCTATATGAAGGTCACTGTATTCCTATTTTGTTTGATAGTGAAATATGCAAAATCCAGGATTAGGACTATGGCTGAATGGGTTGGAGCACTTGCTGAACAAGCAGTCAATCCCCCCTACCAAACTAAAAAGCTGTGAGTGGTACAATAACTCCAGCACTGATAGACATGGAGACAGGAACAGCTCATGGGCTCCCTTTTAAGCCAGACTACACTAAAACTGGCAAGCTTCAGGCTTAATGAATGACCCAATGCCACGGAAATAATAGAAGAGAATGACAAAGGAGGGCCTGCATATCTTCCTTTGGCCTCTACATGAGTATGCACAGAGCACACACATCTGCACACACAAACACACACACACACACATCACATCACATCACATAACAAATTACACACACAGCCAAAAAAAATTCTAGAAAAGGAAAAGTGTGTAAATCCACACGTAGCCCAGCAAACAGGGTTCTGCAAAGAGAACAATTCTTGCATCACCCCCACTGGTGGAATCTGGTTAGAAGAGGCTCCACAAGTACCTACTGGAGGTGACTTTGTTAGGGGAACAGAAAGGAGCAATGGGCTGTCCCTATTTCCCCCACACAATGGAACCTTGACAGGGGGACATACTAGGCATTGTGGCTTCTTACATTTGCTCTAATGAATTTGAATGACCAATTCACAATTCAACAAATTATATATTTTTCATATTACTAAAAAAACAAATATATGCTGAAACAATCACACTTGATGAGTTCCACATAGCATTTTTTTTTGTTGACTAAACAAGAGTATAACAAAACTTTTTTTACACATTTTGGGGTTGGGGCTGTGGCTCAGAGATTACAGGTGCTCACATGCAAACCTGTAAATCCAGGTTCAATTCTCGGGGACCCATGTGAAGCAGGATCTGAAAGTGGCATATGCAATCTGGTACTTGTTTTCAGTAGTGGCAGGAGACCTCACACATAAATTAATTAATTGAATTTAATTAATAATTATCCTTAAATTTGGATCAATTTTTAATTTATAAAGTACAACATTAATTATTAGTGGAAATAAATATTTGCACATTTAAGATAAATTCTATTTTAGATGTGCATGTATATGGCTTACCTTTTGATGTGTGTGAGTATTACACACACACACACACACACACACACCATAGTGTGTGTAGAAGTCAGAGGACAAGCTCAGGAGTCAGTCTTCCCTTCCACTTTATCTGAGGAACGGTATCTCATTGTTTGCTGTTTTCTCCAGGCTAACTGGACCACAGCCTTTCAAGGGATTCCTCTCTGCCTCCCATCTCACTGTAAAAATGCTTTGATTACAAAAACTCATGCTATATATCAGGCTTTACTTTGGTCCTGGGTATAAAAATTCAGATATGTATCCTTGTATGTCAAGAACTTTATCCACTGAGCCATTGTGAGGAGCAAAAGGCCAATTCTCACATAGCTTTTGTTTTTATGGAATACAATCAGGCTGTATTATTCGCATCCAGATACCAGAAAATATTAGTAAATGTGTCTCTTAGTATTTTCCTCCTCCAACCCAACACACACAATGATTCCAGCATTTAAAAAAAAAAAAAAAAGAACTCAGCTTTTAAAGCGTCTACCTCCCTGTGATAAGTTCCATACTTCACAGTGTGAGGGTTCAGGCGAGCTCCATAGACCCCCTCCCCTTGAGTGGGAGGTGTCTAGCTAGAGCTCAAACCTAAGCACTAAAACTGATTGCTCAGGTAAGAACCAGCCACCTGTCTCCCTGCCCACCTGCGGCAGGAAATACTCACTGAACAGATAATTCTGTCTCTTCCTCACCCACATGGCCTAGAAGGAGGACTTCTGACTCTCTAGAGACTGGTAAGGTCTCCCCAGCACCACACCACAGCCTGTGGTGAGGGGCTGGATTTCTATTCCACCTGAATCTTTCCTTCTCATGATCTTTCCTCTTTCTGCTTGTTCAGCTGAACAACATAAATTCTGTTAAAACTCTCCACATTTTCTCCTCACACTGGTGGCTGGAGAACTCTGTAACTCCCCAAGTTCCCTTAAATAATAAAGTCTCCCACTATACCTTAATATCTGGTTGTCTATGATTTTATTCTTTAACTTTATAGACAAGAATTCAGATACTCCTTAAATTTTGGGGTGCAGTAGAATTTTTGCTGGGCATTATCTAAATTCTAGTCCTCAGCTCACCCCACTACAACAGTATTTCACAAATTAATACCCACATAACAGCAGCTAGAAAAGCAACAGACTGTATGACAAAAGTAACTATGTTCATGATATATGTATTCCTATCAATAGTAAGGATTAACATTATATAACTTTGTTAGTCCAATTTAAAATAAATCATGTTCAAACGATAGAAATGTTGGCCAACCAAAAATAAAAAAGAAATATTTTCCAAACCTTTTTTAATCTATTTATTTATTTAAATTTCTTTTTCTACCATCGGGAATGGGAATTTTTATTCAGATTGATTATCTCCAGTAAGACACTTTTCCTCAGTCTCCAGTCAGAGATATTAGGGGTTGTCAAGTCCTATCAAGTAACTTTCCAGGTAGGGTGAAGAAGAACATAACCTAGCAAACAATTAAAAATAAAAATCATTAGTTTATGGAAATTAATATTTACAGATAATAATAAAACTTATTAAAATTAGTGTCATCAAAACAGAGTGGCAGTTGTTTAAAGACAGGCACACAAATATACAGAATAATAGGGTGCAATTGAGAAGCTATAATACTTGCATTTAGGGTTGACCTTGTGACAGTTAACTCCTTCAGGCAAGTTCCATGGACCCCTCCTCCTGAGTGGGAGGTGTTTCCAGCTAGAGCTCAAAACTAGATACTAAAACTGATTGGTCAGGTATGGACCAACCAGTAGTCACTCTGACTAACTGTCCCAGGTTTTAAAAAGTTACTGAAACAAGTACAACCTCTTATTTCTGCACAAGGCGTTTTAGGAGAAGGACTTCTGAATCTCTAGGCCTTAGAAAGGGAAGGCCTTCCCCTAATGGCTCTGGTGATGGAAGGCTCCAGATTTTTCCCACATAAACCTTTTTCCTCATTATGGAGCCCTCTGTTATCTTTCCTTCTTCTGCTTGTTTAGTTGAACAGCATAGATTTTGTTAAACCCTCTCCCATGTGTTCTCCCCACACTGGTGGCTGGAGATCTCTGTAACTCCTCATTTTCCTTTTAAATAAAGTCTCCTACTACACCTTATCCTCTGGGGGGGTCTATAATTTTAATTCTTTAACTTTATAGACAAGAATTCAGGTACTCCTTAAATTCTGAGTTGCACTGGAATTTGATGTTTATTCTCTAAATTCTAATCCCCAACTCCCCTGCTACAACCTTAAAAGAACAGCAATATAGAAACAACCGGATAGCTGTCTTCACAAAAATATGTTTGTAGCTAGGTGTGGTGGTTCACTCCTGAAATCCCAGCACTCAGGAAGTTGAGACATTGTGGCATGAGGAAGAATGGAGCCTGGGCTATATAATGGCACACTATCTCAAAAAATAATAAAATAAAGAACAAATAAACCAAAGAATGAAGTTGAAATCCTACCTCACATCATATACAGAAATTAAATTAAAACAGTTCAAAGATACATATTAAATTGTAAACTACAATTTTTTTAAAGAAACAAACATTTGCATATTAATGTTTATTAGGTGTGACAATCATTTTGCAAAATGACATTTTGATTCATACTTCTTCTATCCAAAACACACACAGAATAATTAAAGCTTTATAGTTAAACCTCAAATAGCTCAGGTTAAATGGTCAGGGATATAAATAAACCCCTTTTATACATACAGTGGCAAGAAAGCACTTGAAAAAGATGTTCACCATCAACAGTAAAGAGGAAAACACAGATGAGAATGTGATCGACCATGCCTACAATCCCAGCTGGATTCAGGAGACTGAGGCAGGAGGATGCTGAGTTAGCCTTATCAACTTTGTGAGACCCTTTTGCAAAATCAAATCTAACAGGGTTTGAAGTGTAGCTCCGTGGCAGATCGTTGGTAGAGCCTGTGCACAGCAAGCCTGGGGATTCCATCCTTAATGCAACAAAACACCAACCATCCAAAGTACCAAGTGATACTGCCTCATATACACTAGGATGATGGTAATTACCGAGATGAAAAAATAGCACAGGTTAGGAAAGATGTGGGAACTGAAGCCTTCATACTGCTGGAAGGTGAGTCAAGCTGTGCAGGAGCCTCAGAAAGCAGTGTGGTGGCTTCAAGGAATTAAACCATTACTTTTAGCTAAATATTCCATTGTAAGTGAAAGTAGAGCCTACCGTCCCCAAAATACGCACCACTGTTCACAGCAGCAGCACTCATAATATGTAAGATTGGATGCCCAAAGGTGCAAGGACGACAGATATGGCATGTGCAGACTGGATTACCATGCAGAAATGAAGCTGTGGTACATGCCACAGATGACAAAGGGAATGCTAAGTCAGTAAAGAAGGTATGCAAAAAAAGAGCACACTGTATAATTTATCATATATGACATATTGAATAAGCAAATATGTAGAAAGACTACAGGAAGAGATGCAGGAGAAAGAGGAAAAATAAATGGGGCCTGTTAATGAGTATGGGATTTCTTTTTTGGTTGAAGGATAATGTTCTAGACTTAGACGGTGGTTATGGTTATATGACATTTCAAATATTCTAAAATATAAAGCTTTGCATATTTGTAAAATTGATGAACCTTATGGTGTGTTTACAAAAATAAAATGAATAATGATTAGTCATATAAATGAGTAGTTAAAAAATAAATAATGTAAAATGATAAAACGTGGATCAAAATTGGAAGGACTAATGCTGAATGAAATTTGGGATTTTTTTTTAAATGAGTGGACAGTAATAAATAGTCCTGAGATAGAGTTGTAATCTATCATCAGCTTCTTTGATTTAAGGGACTTCCAGCATAAGCAATACTCACATCTTGGCTTCCGATTGAGGCATTTAGATTATTCTGTAGTTGATAAAGTTTCTAATATAGACACACATGGTCTTCACTGAGAAGCCTGCGAGATGCTTTTCCTTTCTAACAGCAAACACATACACAAGTACTCCACATCATTAACCACCCAATACCCACAAGGCGTTTCCTAAATTTTAACTTGTTAGTATTTTCACAGCATCCTCCTCTTTGACTCCTTCAGCCATAAACCACACATCACTGAGACTTCTGAGACCCCACCTTCTCCTGGTATATGAAGATAAACTCCTAATACCTTGCAATCAACCTTGCAATCGGTCTTCCACAACCACCTTACTGAATTCTAACCTCTCAGTGTGCCCATTATGTCTTAATTGTCAAACCTAGTAGATCTCCCCTGGCTTTGATATTAGTTTACTTTTCCAAAAATATTTTAATATGAATAGCAAGCCAACTTTCTCTTCTTGGCATTTTTTTCTTGCCTTTCAAAACAGTAATAATATCTTTAAAAAGAAAGTCTCTCACTCTTTTATACCTAAGGCACACAGGGTTATACCTAAGGCACACAGGGTTTTTTGTTGTTTGTTTATTTGTTTCTCTGTTGGTTTGTTTGTTTGAGTAGTGAGTCAGGCCCTGGAGAAGTCATCAGAATTACCACACATATATATTAGTCACACCAACTTCTCAGCCCTAACTTGTTTTTTTTTTAATTTTCTATGAACATCTTAGCATATTTCTATAAATGTGCGTATAAATACACATACATGGTCCCAATTACTTATTTGTAACATTAATGAGGATTTTATTTTAATTAATTCTCAGTTTCCCATCACCTTCATAATCACTAACCACACAGCCTAGAGCACCACTCCTGTCCTTCCCAGAATCCCTTGGAGCCAACCCACTACCAGACAGAACTACCTGATTCCCTCCAACTTCTGCCCACCCTTGGCCTCTCAAAAGAGCAATTCATCTGTCGTCTCTGGACACTCAAGAAACTCAATATTCCGTGGGTAAGATGAACAGACATCCAGGCGTCATGAAACCCACTGCTATAGAGATGGAATCACCATCCACCCAGGTGACAGATACCAAAGCCAGGTGCCTAATCTGGTTTTCACCTGTGCCCTAACACGATCAGCTACATGTGACACATTCCCCAAGTGTATCCCCTGGGCTCTGTCTCTGTAAGGGAATGAGCAATGCCCTCACCCTACCTCACTCCAGTGGTTGTCAGAACTGGGGTAATATAATACACAATAAAAACCTAAGTTTCTTGTTCTCACACATGCCTACCACTTATAAAGAGAAGACCTTTCTAGAGCCTGGTAACCAGCTCTATTGAAAAGGTCCCAGGTGATTCACATAAACTGAGTCAGAAGCCAGTGTAGCATCCTCAGAAAACAGTACTCGGGAGTCTATTTCTAACATTGGTTCTTTTTTTTTTTACAAAGTTTCTTCTTATCCAGTAACATTACCCAGTTATAATCTTTGCCAAGGCCAACTTCCCAAGATTCTATTCTAAAACACGTTCTACCACTACACAGACTAAGGTTTTGCACTCATTTATTCAACATCGGTTCATCAAACTCTCGTTTAGCACCTACCAAAATAGGCGCTGAGTATATGAAATTCAAAGATTAAACTTTTGAGTAGCTAGCCAATGATCTAACAATACCAAGAGACAGGGAGAGAGATAGGGGAGAGAGACAGAGGCAAAAGTCTACAGACATTGACATAACATCCTTTCCTGTGTTAAATGAAGTATCTAATATTGGAATTCTTTTTCCTCAGTTTCATATGCAAAACATCCACTGTCAGACTTCTTAGCTGCTGCCTTTATTCAAGCTCCAGTCCCTACAGTTTCCACAAAACCTTGGAGTCTTTCTGCATGTAAATTCTGGCTCACCATTCCCTGTCTGACAAGAACTTCTTCCCCCACACTTGATCTAGTTCCTTGTGTTGAAATCCTTGTCATCCTTCCTCTCCTAGCTAATTCCTTCCTGATTCCATAGTGTAAAGTGAGGTCTTCTGTTACTTGAAGCTCTACATGGAGCAGACTACCTCCTACTCTACCATAATCAATTTATACATGTGATTTTTCCTACTATTTCTCAAGCCCTATTAGGGAAAGACACTCAACATGTCTCACTGATTTTTCCTAGCACCTACTGGGTACCTTCAGCACACTTGATCAGCTAACACAGAAAGATTAACAGATAACTAATGTTTATATAAAATCTAAATTCTGGTACCTTCCTCATGCCAGAGCATTGTTAAAATGACATCAATATAAACAGATATCTTAGTAAGTTAGTATTAACAGTGAGACATCTCCACATCATTAAATGCCTGAGATGTTCAGTAAAATGGTACCAAGTTCAGTGATGAGCTAGTAACAATTGTGTACATCTTTAGTCGTGAACTATGCTTTTAGGAGCCTAGAAAACTGCGTAAACATTCCAAGACACTATTTAAATTTCTTGAGAAAAATGCAGGCAAGAGAAGAATGTTCTAAAAGCCTATTTTGGTCTGGGATTTGCCTCCTTGTGAAGGTTTATATATGTGTCAGACTATATAAACACTTGGAAGGTTCTGTGCAATACAGGGAAACAAACACTGTATTCAAAACAAAAACAAATCAAGGCCAACTCTCATCTGAAAAATACTATACACATATAAAGTCATAGTTCCACTGTATTAGAAGCATACATTTGATTAGTCTCAAAGCCAGAGTAAATGCTCTGTACAATAGCCTATGTCATTTCCAATCTAGGAAGTTGACCCTACGTCACACAGCTGCAGAAGAGCCATGATCTGTGTCCATGAGATGAGGCAACAAGAGAAGAAGTGCATGGTAGACTTGAGCCTCACATCTGGTCACAGGGATTATATCCCTCCAGCAAAAGAATTTCATTTTACAAGGGTTTCAGGTACTCTAGAAGAATCTTCTGTTCTTCCTGATGTCCCAGTGCAGATCACCTGGCCCAATCTCAATAGTTGTGATCTCTCAGAAAACTATAGAAAACTTGTCTTGAACCCAATGCTTTCATCTCTTTCTGTGTCAGATCCATCTGCGCACACCAGTCCACTTGTATGTAATGCAACCTACACAAGTTGTAGGAAGAATGCAGCAAACTTCTACACTAGCTGCTTCAAGACCAGACCCAAGAAAGTTCTTTCTCATTCACAGAAGCCAAACTTCCTAGTCCATGGTTCTTACTGAACCCAGAATCATCCATGAAGCTGCCTTCTAGCACTGCAAAGCATCTCTTACACCAACGCTTCACCCCTGTCCATATTCCTCCTGCAAATAAGTTCCCAAGAGCCACATGGTCCTGTATCTGACAGAAACAACCTCACTCCTGGTAGCAATTTTATCGTTACAGTTAGCTTTGTGTTTCTGGTACAAAGGACCCAGCCAAAAGCAGCTTGTGGAAAGAAAGGGTTTATTTTGGCTCACAGACTCCAGGGGAAGCTCCATGCTGGCAGGGAAACGATAGCATGAGCAGAGGCTGGACATCCCCTCCTGGCCACTATCAGGTATATAATAGCAGCAGGAAAATGTGCCAAACCCTGGCAAGGGGAAGCTGGCTATAACATCTGTAAGCCCATCCCCCCAAAATACAGTTTTCCAGGAGGCTTCAAGTTCCAAATTGCCACCATCTGGGAACCTAGAATTCAGAACTCCTAGTCTCAGTGGAGGTAGATGGCATTACTGAGGATGACACCTGAGGATGCCCAGTAGTCTCCACAAGAAGGAGCACACATGCACACATACATGCCACTGCATGCATATATTAATTCAAAGACACATTTATACATAAATTTTAAATATTCAAAAGAAAATAAGTAACAGGTCATTTTTAATGGTATGTGACCTCTATTTAATTTTAAAAGGTACACTGAAGCTACTTGTTATTAGATTTCTCTAATGGATGATATAATAAAGTCCAACATTCAGAGATTAGCCCTCACATTCTTTCCTCAGTGCTGGAGTGCTGCTTACTGAAAATCACCATGGACAACACAGAGCAAGAAAACAAATGCATGAATCAAAATAAAAAGGGATACATACCTAAGGCCCTGAACCTTTTTTTTTTAAATACAAAACAATGGATTTAGATTGTGGAGAAGAAAAGAAAACTCAAGGATAATTCACCAATTATTTTAAAAACAATTTATCAAGGATTATTAGGAGTATAATGAACAAAACATAACTCTTCATTTCCACAGAGCACAGTGCACACGGGGAAGGTCTTGTGTTCCACAGTCAGAAATGTAGGCTGTAGGGGAGGAAGAGTGCTTTCATGTGCATTTTGGAATAATCTGAAGAGGCTGTAGCTCTGCCCTCTCTTCAGATCACTAAGAATCAGAAAAATTCCATGCATGTAAACTGACTTTATGCAAGACATAGAAAAATACTCAGGAAAAACATTCAGTGAAATAAAAGGTCTTTGTGTCTTTTTAAATATGTGCTAAAATTAAGTAAGTCAAACAACGATTTTAAAAAAATGAATAGCCTCAAGTATTGCCTAACTATTTAATATTGAATAAGCCTTTGCAATATATAGTATCCTTACTTCTAGATTAAAAATTGAGGCTCTAGGAATGAATATATAATTAATTTAGAGGAGTCAATATTTAAAACTAGGTATGCCTAGCTCCCGGTCCCATTTGGGTTGCTGTTTTACATAGCAGAAAACAGATGTCAAAATACTTGGATTTCTATACATTGGTGATCAGTGAGGTTATCAACAGCTGAATTTCAGAGAAACAGTCTTGAGCACTGGAATATTCAGAACACATCTTTATCTGTTAAGTGCTTCCTTTCTCCATAGCCATGTTACTTGAAGAAAAGTATCAGGGAACTGTCTTCAATCCAAAACACCAACTGGAAGCTATCACTGTCGCTGTCATTGTGATCACCATCACAATCTATTTCTATTGACCCTTTCTTCATTCAGATGCATGGGAAACCAAGGACAAAATTATGAGTCTGGCTCAGTGGATACAAGGGTGCATTCTGCTAGGGAAGTCAAGCCACAGGTATGTATCTTCTATGAATCAGGTCAATTTAAATAGAGGAAACCCTTTGGTCCTTATATCTAGATCATTCCAGCAAATGTATGAAGCATGTAGAACATGTATGAAATCTTGCTAGAGGTGGCAGAACAGGTAAAATTAGAGATTTTATTAGAAATGGTGCCTAATAAATCTATCATTATGGCTAGAAAGACAAATTCTATAACCTATTCTTCCAGTGCCCGGTCAGCAGAGTCTTGTTTTTATTCAAAAAGAGAACAAGTTAGCTTCTTAATCATAAATGCTAAGTTTAAATAAAAGGATAAACCATAGCCCTGGTCTCTCTGAAAGTTAAGGTTCATGTGTTCTGACAACAATTTAATTCACAAAAGGGATCTTTTCAAAAGTTGTAATGGACCCATTCACAGAACCAATGTCACAGCCAGTAAGTCTCTCACATTTCAGAGAAATGTTTTAATAATTGCCAACACAGAGATTTGTATTGTCCACATTTGTTTATGTACTTACCCCCGTGGTTTAGTTCTTTCTCTCAAGCTCAGTGGGTCACAGTAAGTGGGTTCCAAGCCTGGGCATTAAGTGATTATTTTATTATGCAACCTTCACAGAATATGTCAGAGACCATTATCAGGTGCTAGTTGCATAGGACTGAGAAGGAAGTCACTGTCTGCTCAGAATCCACACAGAGGATGGCTCAATGTAGAGCATGACATGTTTTTTTTTCTATTGTCCATAATGAGTTACATTATTTAATGGGTAAACAATGAGTTGTTATTCCCAGTTCCCCAACGCCCCTCTTCCCCATCCCCAATAGGCTGGATATCCTCCTCCGTTGGCTGTCTGGATCAGGCCTAGGAGTCAGCCCGGTTCTCCTGGCCCTTGCATGTTGTTACTGAGGGGGGCCGTGACTCTAGATATTCTCCCCGACCATGGCTCTTATAATCTTTCCGCCACCTCTTCTGCCCAGTTCCATGAGTCGTGGTGGATGAGTATTAAGGCTGCTTTATTATTGAGAACTTAGGGGTCTTTGTGTCAAAAATCGTTGGTTTCTGTCTCACTGACTTATCCTGTGTTGACTGATTGGCTGTGGCTGTGGGTCCCTTGTTCATCCCATCAGTCTCTTTCAGGGTTCCATGTGGATCCTCCACGGTATGCCTGGGGTGGCTCATCTGGATGGTGACTGTCATGGTTATAATACAACTGAAACACCATGCTCCAAATTGAAACTGCTGCCCTCACAGAGTCAGTGTGTTGGGTTTCTAGGATCTGAGTTTTGTTGATTGACAGTATCCTGCTTCCTATTCCAGAGTCAGCCTAGCTTTGGAATCCACCCAGAGCCCAAGCTAGACAAGATAATGAAACCATTCCCTTATTAGGTGATGTGGATGCTGAATATTTGTTAAACATTATCCTTTAGGATTCCCAGAATATCTGGACCTCGTGCAATAACAGTATTCTGAATATCACCAGCAAAGAGGTCTGAAGCCATATATAATATAGACTTTCCAAATCACTAAAAGCTAGCATAGTCAGGTCCCTGAAATTTCAGTAACTTATTTTAAAGGACAGTAGACAACTTCATAGCACCTCCTAACTAAGGAACTAGTCATCCTCTAAAGCACAGAAATCTTCCATGATGGGACCAACACCCTCAATACCTAAAGACGAATGTCTTTATCCAAATATGATTGTTCTAGTTGCTTCACTTATGATAAATAAATAGCAAGCACAAGCATACTCATTGTTTCCCAAGCCAAAAAAAAAATCATTTTGTGCATTGTCTCTTATACTACAAAGATAAGGAGCTACTTTAGACACACACACACACACACATACATATACACTCATACACATACACACAAACACACACATACACACATACACACACATACACACATACACATAGACACACATACACACATACATATACACACACACATACACACATATACACATACATACACGCACATACACACATACACATACACATATATATATACACACATACACACATATACACATACATACACACACATACACACACATACACACAGACACACATACACACATACATATACACAGATACACACACATACACACATACATATACACAGATACACACATATTCAAATACATATACACACATACATACATATACACACATACACACACATATTATTTTTTTCTGATTTAATATGGCTACTATGATATCAGTTCTCAGATTCCCAAAAGGCTCCACTGATGACCCTGTGGGGAAAGTGTTTTAAGCTCATTCATGAGAACATTAGCCCAGCCCCCAAGCCCTGTTTTTTTTTAAAATGCATATGACGACACATGAGCTTAATACCAATGCTGAGGTGGTAGAAACAGTGGCTTCCCCGAGCTTCAAGTTCAGTGAGGGATCCTTTCTCAATTGATTAATTAATTGATAAAAAAAATCAGAGAACTGAAGAAGACATCTGTATTAGTTACTTCATAAAGAAACTAAATAAAGAGGAAGCCATTCTATTTAAATGTTTACGATCTAATTTCAACGCTTTCAATTCACAAGAACAAAAGATGCAATTAGACACAAACATCAAGACATTGCTGCTTAAGCTGGCAAAACCCATAGAATCCTAAATAGAATACTTATTATGAATGGATCTTTTCGCTTAATGTCAGATAATGTAATGGTGCATTTTGGAAGGCAACATTTCTAATTGTGGAGAATGAGCAGGAGCTAATAATGCATAACCTGGTGCTTAAAATTGGGAATAATTTGACACTAGGAAATGACAGCAGGCAGAAAATACCTACAGGTCATCTTCGTATGTCTCAGCGCTGAGAACCTTTTCACACAACTTACAGTACTTCCCATATGAAAGACGGAGTGCTTTTCAGCCAAGGCGACATAAAGCACAATTTTTAAAAAGCTAAAGGAAAATCAAGAAATTCCAAGGCCAAAGGCTTTAAGTTTAATACCACTGCTAGTTTTTGTTTTTGTTTTTTTAGCACAATGAAAACTCATCATCATAGTACCAAACCTAATATGCCATAACTTAGGCAAATCAGGGAAATGTAAATTTTAAATATTCTCCAAGGTAAAGGAAGAGGAGAAGCTTGGTATTATCCATTAATTAACTCTGAAGTCTTAGAATGTAGATTCTATGATAAATATCTTCCCTCTATGATTAAATAAATCCTCTACTATATATTTAATATATGTAAATAATAGATATAAGCACATATTACATATGTATAATATAGATTTTCAAGGCTGTCTGAAAATATTGGTCCAACACATATAGATGAGCATAGGTAAGGGTTAGACTTAAAAGTTAACATAAAAAAAAAGTTAACAAAAACTGCATTTTTAGCCCATGGTATCATGGTCATTTTATGCAAGTTACAGAATGTAAAATCACAAGTAAACAAATCAAAACCCTTTCACAGAGACTTTAATCAAGTTACATATTCAATCACATCTGAGAGCAACCATAGCAAAAGTAAACAATTTCCCAGGTGTCTGAATTAACTTCTTTGGTCAAGATAGTGGATTAGGTGGAAATGTTAGCAATACCATAAAAGCATTCGCAAAAATGTCA
The DNA here is from genome assembly GCA_004024765.1 of Zapus hudsonius. Classification (NCBI taxonomy): domain Eukaryota; kingdom Metazoa; phylum Chordata; class Mammalia; order Rodentia; family Dipodidae; genus Zapus; species Zapus hudsonius. Next base: position 17,278 of record PVHP010020559.1, on the reverse strand, counting down.
CAATCATGGGAAAGTTACATCAAATTCAGTAAGTACACACACACACACACACACACACACACACACACACACACACACACACACACATCTCACAGAATCAAAGATTGTTTTAATTCCAGAATGACATAAGATATAAGAAAACCGAGTCACATTTGAATTACTTGATAATACAATTGCATAAATACTTCCACTTCATTGTAATGAAGCTATCTGTTTCGCGTGCACATGGGAATATTTAAAATGTTGTATACTTGTGAATTTACTAAAATAACAGGCAGTCATCCTGTGTAACCTACCACCCTTTAGGGCCTCCAGCATAAGTGATGACACAAATACAACTGTTAGTGAACTTGGCTGAATGAAGACAATCCACTTGGACATTGGCCAGCTGAAGTGCTCAGACTCTACATCTAATCTGTTTATGTGGCTTCACTTTGTATTTGTATGATGTGTGCATATGTGTGCTCTATATGTGAGTGCATGGGCCATGCTGCACACATGGAGGTCACAGGACAACTTCTGACCGTCCTTGCCTTACTTCTGACTGTCCTTACTCTTATTTTAGGGCAGAGTCACTTGTTTTACACTAGTACCTGGCCCATCAGTTTCCTGGAATTCTATCTTCCTCTCTCATCCTGTCTATATTAAGTATTTTACTCATTTCTGTGAATAAAACCCTGAGATGAAGCAGCTTAAGTAAGAAAAGGTTTATTCTGGGTTACAGTTCAAGGGGATACATTCCATCATGGCAGGGAAGACACAGAAGCAGAAGCAGGAGCCTGGATGGTCACATCAAATGCATTGTCTGGAAACAGAAGTCAAACAGGAAGCAGGGCCAGGATATCAAACCTCCAGGCCCACCCTGAGTGTCCTACTTTGTAGTAGTTTGAATAGATGTCCCCCAATAGAATCAAAAGTGAATTGTCTCCAGCCTTATGGCTGGAGGAGGTGTCACTGTGGCCTGGCCTCCTTGGGTCTGGCCCTAAGGTATTTCTAATTTGGATATAAAGTTCCAGTGATACATATGCAAAGAGCAGCCAGAGCTCAAGTCTGGCAGTCCTGCTGTTTGTGAGTTACAGTGTGCTTACTTGCTTTGGAGGTTCTGGGTCTCTGTCTCTCTGCTTGGATCTATGAAAGGGGGACAGCCTTTTCCTTTATTTTTGGAACTTCCCCTGGATCTGTTATTTCAATAAATACGTTCCTCCCCAGACTGCCTGGTGTGGAGATTCATGGCAGTGGTGTGTGGCTGACTACAACATACTTCCTTTAGCAAGGGCTCCCTCTTTTAAAGATTCTACAACAACCTTACCAAGAAGTGCCACCAGATGGGGAACAACAGCTTAAAAACATGAGCCTACAGAGGAGATTTTTATACCCAATCCAGATGGCCTTAGGGGAGCTGGATTAACTATAGACAAGTGCTACCATGTCCAGCTCTGAGATCTGGGAGTCCACAATCAGGTTCACATGTTTGCATGGCAAGCCCTCTACCCACTGAACCATCTCCCAAATTCTTTTCTTAATAAATGGTATATTCTGCACCCACCATATGCCAGGCTGATTAATGCTGATTAATTTACTTTTCATACATCAATCCTCTGAGTCTCCTCACAACCTGCATCAGGTGCTTTCTCTTGGTTGGAACAAAATACCCAAGCAGAAGCAGCTTGGGGAAGGAAAAGGATTTAATTCAGTCGACTGTTCCAGAGGTAGAGTCCATCATGGTTGGGAAAGCGTGACAGAAGCAAGAAGCTCATAGACATATCAACAGGGAGGAGTCAGCAAAAGAGAAAACAGCGAGCAGGGCTGGACTGTAAAAACCTCAAGTCTACTACCCTCAGTGACTCACTTCCTCCAGCAACATTCTATCTGTTAAAGATGCAACTGTTAGGTCTAAACTCAGGCAGCACCTCAGTCACTTCCACAACCAGTGTGGGGAGCTTCAAGAGAAGTGTCAACAAGATTTACAGATAAGGCCTGCCTCCTAAAGAGGAGATAAAGCCCCCACCTGCTGTGTCTCTGTCTGGTCAGAGGGACTGTCCTTCCCCATGCTGAGAGCTACAGTGACCACCTGGGCCCTTCTCCCGGGCATTCCCCTTAAATTCCTGATTTGACCTTGTAATGTGTGCTTTTTTCCCACTTGGGAGATAGCCTGGAGCTTGGGGGTCCCTTTCCTCCTATTAAAGCCTTTCCTTTCAGAACAGTCTCTCATAGTGGTCACTTCCAATCTAACCTCTGGTGTCGAAACGTGGGAGCAATGACCTTTCAGAAATGTCAGGTGAGTCTAGGACGATCATATTCATTCACTCCATCACATAACCCAATGAGGTAAAGAATAATGTCACCTGGACCTCACAGACCGACAGCTGAGGTCCAGAGAGTCAGTGATTCATCCAGAGGAATGAATGACAAAACCAGGATATGGGCTGAAAGAGTCCACACGCCTTCCTACAAAGCTATGCATCCTCCTGGTTGCATTTTGCTTGGTTTTTGTTTTAGAAAAAAAAATAATGGGCATATGATAATTGTACTGGTTTCCAAGGTATACTGATATTTCGGGATACACAGACCGGGATACATACACAGTATGCACTGATCAAGTCATAGATACTAGGACATCTATCACTGCAAACATTTATTATTGATTTCTGTCGATAATATGAACAATTTTCCCTGTAGTTAAAATTTGTCTCTGCAGTTAATTTTAAATAAACAGTTACTGTCAATTACAGCTAGCCTAGTGCGCTGTAGAGTATTAGTGGTTATCACTGTGACTGATCATCTGTGCTGGTTATGCACTGGTCATGTTTTCTCATCACTGTCTTCCTTATTGCACCTCTCCCAGGCTCTGGAAATCACTATTCCATGTTGCTTTTATTGGATCAATATTTTATCTGCTGTGGTGAATCATTCAAACCTTCTTCACAGGATGTTTCTGCATTCTTTCCTTTGTTCGTACTCATGCTTTCTGGTGATATCAACAAAGCTATTCTTTCATTCACCAGGGATTTATATAAGTTATAGAAAACATCAGCAAGCCAATGCAGACAATTCTAATTGTCACAGAGGGTGGTGGTCTGCTGGGATGGACAGGCATGATGGAGTCATGTGCAAATGAGTATATAATTGCTAATTATATTGAGTTTTCTTTGGCACACATGATGGGAATCCTTACCTAGATGTGTTGTCAGAGGTGTCCTCCCCAAGTGAGAGGAAGCGGGAGCTCTAAAAAAAGTCATTAAGTAGTTAAAGTGGGGACACTGGATATGTGCACCCTTGTCCTTTACACACAGCTGTGGGAGCCTCGCCTATGAATGCAAAAGTAGGAGGAAAATTACCTCTAAGTAGTATCTCAGGGACTTTCAAACACTAGGAGGCATGGTCCAGAAAAGCAAGGTGAGGCACAGGATCAGTCACCTGAGGACCAGTATAGCCCCAGGTAAGGGTGATTGATGGTGACCTCCTTGTCTCTACCTTCCAGTATTCAGGACCCCTGGATTAACTCTTACAACTAAAGACAAAACTAGAAAGAATTCTGAGAGATGGTATCTCTTGGAGGGACTCCTATGAACCCTTTATTCTTAGAGCTGTTAGAAAGCACATTATCTACTTCCCTTGGCCTCACAGGGTCAAATTTCACTGTAATTTAGCCTTGATGACTTTATCCCGAGGACACAGGGTTACAGGTAACACCTCTGGTGTTTGAATTGGCCTTTTCTTTGTGTTCTTTAGACATGGTCTTGTAGTATGAAGCCAACAGAGTCCACAGGAAGAGTAAAAGCTTGATCTACTATGAAAAGAACAGAAAGGCCACTTCCTGCCATTTGCATGCCTCTTTCCTATTAATATCTTTTCCCCATGGTGTTGGTTCTGTTTCTTGCTATCAGCCCAATACTGCTGACTCACCCTCGCCAGATGGTCCTCTTGGACCACCCCCCCCCCAACACCCGCCAGGTCTGTCTGCTGTACTTGTGCCTGCCCAGATGGCCTTTTCTTAATCATTATCTGTGCAGCTATTCCGATGTTTACATGGATTGATTCTTGTTGATTCTGACTTTGGGAGAGATACGTTTGCTCCTATTCCTTCCTGAGTCTGTCTCATGCTCTCAGAAGGCCTCACCTCGCTCCCTGCAAAAGCCTCCTAATTGATTTCTCCGCCACCACCTTTCCCAATTATGATCCTGGCTTTGTGCAGACACCATGGCATGCCTCAGACATCACAGCACATTAATTAGACAGTTTCCCCTTGAATAGGAATGAAGCCAAATACCCAAGACTAGGATTGGACACCTTAGGCAATCCACTCCCAGCTTGCTTCCTACTAGCGCCTGATCCCAGAAGACATGAGTTTCAACCACATAAGCTTTCTATGCCTCTATCACATTTTCTGGGCTTTCCTGGCTTTACTCACACTCCTTTTTCCTCTGGAATGGCACTATATCTAGCCTTAACCTCTGTTTATACTTTCAAAGTCAGCCTGGTAATAAAATCCCATTTCTGTACTTGTCCATTGGCCCCATTCACCATCCTGTTCTATCCACACTATTTTGCATCAGTATTACAGTCCATTAGTTCGTCAATCATTCTAAGCAGAGCTGAACACCTCAGATGCAATAATAAACAATGGTCTCTTCAACTTTTTTAAAAAGGACAGGAAACCAGGAGTAAAGTATAAATCCTAAACCATACATTTAAAACATTTTGGATCCCTACTCCTAATCTACAAATACTCTACAAGTTATAATGGCTGCTGTCCAGACACACGCATCATAAATTGAATATATTGCAATTCTAAAATGCACCTGTGCCCAAGAACCTACTGGACATCATAACCTAGAAAAATACTGCATCATACCGCCTCACCTGTTTATCCTCCCAATACCTTTGTGATGACTAGTACTGAAAAAGCAAATCCAGGCAAAAGAGTCAAAATTCAAAATACTGATCTACTTTTGGACCATAAATACTCATTATGTCATTTTTATTACATCCTATAAGAACATAATAATTTTGTTTAACAAACATTTATTGAATTACCTAGTGTGCCTCTCTTTTCCTCTCATAAGAAATTATATATATTGCATATTGTATAACTCTGTCATGAAAACACATAACTGCTGACCCATCATAGTTGGGATTACAATTATAATCTGACCTGTTGTTTCTTCCAAATGATACGCTTTAATACTTTTATAACTACTGCCATTCTTATAGAAACTCATATATCTACAGTTTTACACAACACATTTTGGCAAAGCTAATTGATTGAATTTGCATTCCCTCTAATTCAGATTTTATAAATCACTTTTGCATTTTAAAGCATATTTTAGTGAGGCCTGGGGAGATAGCTTTGTCAGCATTTGCCTTACAAACATGAGGACCTAAATTCAATCCCAAGAACCAACATTTAAAAAGCCATGCATCCTGGTACACACTAAGCAGATGGAAGCTGAAATACAAATCACACATATGAATACACACAAGCAAACAAAAATGCAAAAGTATATTTTAAGTGCATATTAAACAATGGAGTTTAAATGGATCTTCTTTTTTTTCTTTTTTTTTTTTGTTTGCACTTGGTCACCTCTTTTTCCTACCAAAGAAGAAGCAATAATTGCTTATTCTTTCATTGAAAAGCATTGAACCACACCATGCATATGTAAAGTAATCCTAGATTTTTGTATTTGGAGTGTAAAATTTAAAACCCTGTCATGCAAACAAGAAGAGATATACAAGTGATATATATTCTGTTGAGTAGAAAAGAGAGGAGACACACTGGGTAATTCAATAAATGTATGTTGAACAAAATTAATATGATGTGAGCAGCAATGACACAGTGCGTATTTATGGTCCAAAAGAAAAAAGGTTTCTGATGCTCACCACAGTCTACTCTCATATGGTGTGGGTAGCAAATAGCTTTTACTGCTGGGTAAACCCTTCCATTTGAGTGGCACTAAAAGCTGATTACCAACAATGATATGGATCCTAGGGTACATGCACCTCAGCCTTCCTGTCAGTCAGCCAGTTCTTTCCAAATGTGGGATTTTTTTAAGGTCAGATACACAGTTTTCTCACCATGATTGAAAATGGAAAAAGAAGGAAAAAAAGGCACCTCAAACATATACACTGGCATGGTAAGAGCCAAAGGATAAGAAGATGAAATAGGACAGCAGAGCTGGAGACAGGCTAGACAGGGCATGGTTGAGCCTTCTGAGAGAAGAGATGATACAATCCCAGGAGAATGGAAATCTCAGGGGAATGCCAAGGAACAAAGCAGACTTCTATATCACTGCCTCACTGGCTCATTGCTTTCTAGAGACGCTGATCATTATTCATCAAGGAGGACTGAAGGGTGGGGCAGGTGAACCCACTCAGCTGAGGAGTCATCCACCCACACATTCAATGAGGGCTGAAGCCCACCACACACACATGAAGTGCTGAGGGAGAATGGCCAGCACAGCCGATGATGATGACAGCATGCAATTCATGGGCCACTTGAAGAACACAGGGTAGGGCCAAGAGGTAGGCGGAGGGACATGGAGTGAGATGTGAGGGGGATGGGAGCCAGCTGAGAACAAATCTGAGCATGTGCACAACCCCCACTCCCACACACACCTCTGCCAAAGAAACTTAGGTATAACTAAGGGTAACTTTGTGTTGATGTGTATCCGTAGTATGTTGGTGTGTATGGATGTGATGTGTACAGATGCAGACACCCCAAGCACACATACGTGAAGGGCAGAAGGTGTCGAGCATTTTCCTTGGTCACTCTTCTTTCTTACTTCCCTGAGACAGTCTCTCACTGCACAGAAGCTCTCCATTTTTCAGTTAGCCTAGCTGATCAAGCAGCCACACCCAGTACTCCTCAGTGCTGGGCTTATAAGCATGCTCATACCTGGCCTTTTCATGGGTGCTGGTGTTTCAAATCAGCCCGCATGCTGAGTATTCTTTCTTACCTGCGGAGCCATCATCTCTCCGGCTCATAAATTTAATTACTTAGAAAACATTGCTATTGCATTGATTCATGTTGAACAGTATCATGAATCCAAAATCATCTGTCACAGATTTGCAAGCTAAAATGGGTCTCTAATAAGAGGGATGCCTAAATCTCCCTGCACCTTATCTGACATTACACGATAAGCATGGTCTCCCCAAACATGACCCTCATATGCCTCTGTTCTTTTCATCCGCTGGGAATAGTGACACCAGACTGGATTCATCTCTCTGCTGTTTGTATTCATGGGTGTTTGTATGTTTGTGGGCACACATGTGTGCAGATGGAGGCCTTCTGGTCTGGCTTTTGTGTGGATTCTGGTGTTCCAAACTCAGATCTCCAAGGCTTTATGGCAAGTGTTTTAACAACTGAACTATCTCCACAGTACCATCATTCAGCTTTTAATAACTCAAAAAGTCCATGGGCTGGAGAAATGGCTCAGTGGTTAAGGCACTTGCCTCTAGTGCCTAAGGCCCTGGGTTCGATTCCACAGGACCCACATAAGCCAGACCCACAAGGTGGTGGCCCTGGTGCATTCTCTCTCTCATTCTCTCTACATATATATTTGAAAAATGAATAAATAAAATATTTAAGCTCACAACATTAAAGCAGCCTTAATACACATCCACAACTCAGGGAACTGAGCGGAAGAGAGGGCAGAAAGATTGTGAGGGCCATGGTGGGGGAGACTATCCAGAGGCATGGCATCCCTCAGTAACAACATATTAGGGCCAGGAGAACCTGGCTGAATATTAGGCTATCCATGGTCCCCTGTCACAAGGACTGATCCAGATGATCCATGGAGGAGGATACCCAGCTGATTGGGGATGAGGGAGGAGGGGCATCGAGGAATTGGGGATAACAATTCACTGTTTGCCCACTAAATAATGTAACTCATTATGGACAATAAAAAATGTTTCATGAAAAAAAATTAAAAAAAAGAAATACTATCCACCCTTAATTTTTTTTAAAAGCCCAGCTTCTTGGGAAAGTGAGGCTGGTAATAGCAGGTAGAGTTGTGGGTTTTTTTTTTTTTTTTTTTTTTTTTACATATCTTTGATTTTTGGCAGTGTTTCTTTTACTTAACAGACACCACTCAGAGACAGTGACCTGGGGACAGTTATGCCAAATGACTCGGAAAGGGACTTTTTTTTCCCACAGTGCACCTTGCAGAAAGGCCCGTCCACTTCACATTATGCATGTCTCTATCGAGAGAAAACTTCAGTGTTGCCCCCACCACGGGTCCTTTGAAACATTCCACTGGCATTAGTAATATTTATAGCAAGCAGGTTTTAATCATGGCATTTGAGCTGGCATTTTCTCAACTCTTCAACGGACATGAAATGTGCCATATCCAGAAGCCAAGAGGAAACCGAAGATTAAAGCTCTAACATCTTGTAGCCTCAAAGTGTAGCACTTTCTGTGAAAATAACCTTAGCACTGACTTAATATTTCTGCCTTACCTTTTGCTTATGATCCGTCCTTAGAACCTCAGACTTTGTTAGTGTTAATTTCTGACAAGTATCATCTGTTTAAATATCTAGGACTGTGGAGACAGGAAGGTTGTGAACTGCTTGTCTCACAAACATGAGGATATAGGTTCCATCGCCCAAGATGCCGGATGTGGTGTCTGTTCTTATAATCTAGGCACTGGGGAAGTGGAGACAGAAGAGTCCCCAAAGTGCTAAGATGAGTAAGTGGTCAGCGTGAGTTTGAAACTGAGTTCAAATCTCCAGCACCCAATGTAAAGCTGGATGCTGTGCTTGTCAAGACCCTGGCACCGTGGCATGCCCTTGAACACACATCATGTACATGTACGCACATGCATAAAATTAAGTATTTTACACAAACACACATCATGTACATGTATACACATGCATAAAATTAAACAAGTATTTTCCCACGAACACACATCATGTACATGTATGTACATGAATAAAGTTAAACAAGACTTTTCTTGGCTATAGATTTTAATAATATAAATGATTATATATATATATATATATATATATATATATATATATATATATATAAAATGATGAAGTCTTCAAATCACTGTTTGCTCTTATAGGAAGCACAATGCCAATTCTCCCAGTAACATCAAAAGTGACAGGTGAAACTGGTGGAGGACCTGTGGACAAATGAATGGATCTGGATGAATACTTGAATGTGGCTTAAATGTACCCTGTTGTTTGCTTTCAGGGATATTTGCTTGTTTGCCTACTTAATCGTAGAACCTCTCAAACACTATTTTTAAAGGAAAAGCCTTTTCCAAAGTTTACTTGTGCACAGAACTTGCTTGGATAAAACCCTGCTTAGAACGAGCACCTCACAGAGGACACGTCTGCCCTCCTCCTGTCTGCCGGATCCATGAGCAGCCCAGGCCATTATGAAGGTCTTAGTAGGCTAGGGGTCCTTCTGTCTGTCTGGATCTATAGCATACCTTCCAAATGTATTCTTTTGTACTTCACTGTGGTTGATAAAATAGGACTTGTATTCGTAGGAGGACTATTAAACAGTATAAAATAAATTGTGGAAATTCAATGTGGCTTTTTTCATTCTCAATGTATTTTTTGACTGGGAAGGTACCTTAGTGGTAGATTGCTTGCCTAGCATGTGTGAGGCCCTGAGTTTGATCCCAACCCCACCCCCCAACACAAACACACCAAGCTCAAAAAATTGGCAGAATTCTTGGTGAGATATAGTACAATTGATATTTCCAAACACATCATGTCTGTAAACTTCCATTCTTTAAGAATCAATTCACGTAAAATGAATAAATTGACTGGATTACACCCACAATGACTATGTGATATGCTCTCTGCTATATTTTATGGGATATTCAGATGAACAATGCTCATCACAGCTTTAAAGGCAAGCATGTAGGTTGCATATGCAGATGCAGCCTGAGAAAGAGCACAACAGTAACTCCTAGATACAATAAACACTGGGCTGGAGAGATGGCTCAGTAGTTAAGGCACTTGCGTGCAAAACCTCAGGACCAGGGTTTAATTCCCCAGTAGCCACCTAAAGCCAGATGCACAGAGTAATGCATGTGTCTGGAGTTTATTTGCAGTGGCTGGAGGCCCTGGTGCACAGATTCTCTCTCTCCTCTGTGTTTGAAAACGAAAAAGTATTTTAAAATATTTTTTAAAGTACTAAGGAAGGTGCAAAGAAGAAATGTAGAAGGTAAGAGAAGAGTGAGCTGGAGTATTTGTAAGGCATCAGACTTCCATCCTCCAAGGAGCCTGCACACTGATGGACCAAAAGGACATGGGAAAGGTCACCTAGGCTGACAGCAGACAAGATGCACAGAGAGGAGAAGTGATTCACATTTGACAGGAAGACGGTTCACGTGGGAGTCATGAGAATATCTAGTATGGAATATAGTCTGTTATTTGGAATGTGAGTGTCCTGCCGATATGCTAACGAATTTAGATTGAATTTGCCAGCCACAGATGAACATTGATTTTTTTCTCTAGATTTATAACTATGAAAAAGTAATAGAGAGAATTTCATGTGGGTGCATCAAGACTAAAGGATTTAACAGTGGGGACACTCCTGGGGAAGTGGGAGACACAGAGTGGAAAGGGGAAATGGAGGGAAGGAGAGGAAAGGAGGAAGGGATCAACTCCTGTGACAGCCGAACAATACAAAATTAGTGGTCTTTTGGAAGTTTGTAGATAGTACAAAATATGTCATCATAAAGGAGCAAGAGGGCTGGAGAGATGGCCTTTGCCTGCAAAGCAGAAGGACCCGTGTTTGATTCCCCAGGACCCACATAAAGCCAGATGCACAAGGTGACGCATGAGTCTGGAGTTTTTTGCAGTGGCTGGAGGCCCTGGGACATCCATTCTCTCTCTCTCTCTCTCTCTCTCTCTCTCTCTCTCTCTCTCTCTCTCTCTCTATCTCTATCTCTCTCTGTCTCTGTCTCTCAATCTCTCTCTCTTTCTCTCTCTCTGCCTCTCTCTCGCAATTAATTAATAAATAAATTATTTTTAAAAATTAAAAAAATGAAATAAAAAGGAGCAAGAAAAAGTGGTTAGGAAAATTCACATGCAAAGGAAAAATCAATTTATTAACCAGAACAAGATGATATTTTTTATTAAATTATTATTTTATTATCCATAATTACATACACTTAATAATGGAATGATGCGTTGATGTCTCCACTTCCCCTATTTCCCTCTTCAGTGTCCCCGGTCAGCTGGATATCCTCCTCCGTGGGCAGTCTGGGTCAGTCCATGGGGTAGGGGGTTTTGAACAGCCTAGTAGTTAACCCAATTCCGCCCTCCTTTGCAATTTGTTACTGAGGTGGGCAATGTCTCTGGATTGTAAGATGATATTTTTAATATGGAAGTACATTCAATGAATCCACCTAGATCCATCTTTAAATATTGATTCCTTCCTGGTAGAACCACTGTGGAGTAACACAAGCATCATAGAGCTTCAGGGCATAAACTAGAAGAAAGAAGTAAGCAAGCGACTCTTTCCTTTGACTCCTCTAATCTCACTGGGGTCAAAGTACTTCCCTAACCCCCTAATCTTACTAGGCTCAGAAATGCCAGCAATACTTACATGAGCTTTTCATGAAACCTTTGTGCTGAGGGTAGACTGACTCCATAGGAAGTGAGTCCATGATCCTCTTTAATTTCACTCCCTGAGATCAAGAAGAATATGACATATGACACGCTGTGTATTACTGCAGGCCTCAATGGAGTGCTTGTGAGGGGACTGTTTCTGTTCCCATAGAAATATCATTCAATCTCCTAATTAGTGGGGATATAAATGCAAACCCTTAGCATCCAATTATGTCTGCAGTTCAGCAACCAAGCCCACCACTCCTGTCTGAGGACAAGCTCCTCATGCTTTCAAAACAGTTATTAAAACTAAGAATTAAGAACTTAACCTGTTTTGCATTTTAATGCTTATGAACTGGCTTTTGTACATAGGAGAAAGGATAAAACAAGGAACATGCAGAAGTCATTTAATATTCTCCTCATGCAACATACATGGACTCTATCTATATGCCAATGAATAAAACTGTGGAGGAAAAGGAGGCCCATAAGCAGCCACTTGTCTGTTTCCTTGAGATGCAGTCTCTCGTGGACACAAGACCTTGCTTTTTTACATAAACCCTGGTGATTCTCTGATGTCTCCTTCCCACAGTCTGGGGTTACAGATGTAGGTGACCATGCTCAGCTGAATACATGGGTGTGGGGAATTGAACTCTGGCAGTCTAGGGCCTTCATGCTTGTACTGGAAGCTCTCCTACCTGCCATCTCTCCAGGGCCTAGCTTTAATTTTTGAAGTATACACACAACTTTTATTTGTATAACTTGTTTGACCTTTCATAGAATTTGTACAATAAGTAGGTATAACCACCACTAGTATATAATGTCGGGACTCCTAGCATCACAGAGAAAACTCTGGAGCAGGGAGATGACTTCTTGAGTGAAGAGCTCATTAAGCTAGCAGGAGTCCAAGCTCCCTAGTACCCACACAACATACCCTGACAGTGTTGGGCTCCTGCAAGCCCAGAGCAGAGGAGGTGGAGACAGGAAGATAGCCAATATTTTCTGGCTAGTCAGTCTAGCCTCGTTAGTGACCTTGTCCTAAAATAAATACTAAGATGAATAGAAATCAAAGAAGACGTGTGCTGATCTCTGGTCTCCATATGCACAAGTATGCACAAATACACAGACATGAATACAGACATGCATGCAAGCCACATACACTGGCAAAAAAAAAATCAAAAGAAAGCTTAAGTCCATTGACACTCCATGTGGTAGTTTGAATAGTTGTCTTCCAATAGAATCAAAGGTTTATTAAAGATTGTTAACTGTCTCCAGACTTCTGGCTGGAGGATGTGTCACTTTGGCCTGGCCTCCTGGGGTCTGGCCCTGAGGTATTTCTAAATTGGATGCAAAATTCTAGGGACACATATGCAAAGAGCAACCGGAGCTCAAGTCTGACAGTCCTGCTGTTTTTGAGTTACAGTGTGTTAGAATTGTTTGCTGGCTTTTGGAGGTGCTTGGTCTCTGTCTCTCTGCTTGGATCTGTGAAAGGGGGCCAAGCCCTTTTCCTTCATTCTTTGGACCTTCCCCTGGATCTGTTATTTCAATAAATACTTTCCTCCCCCAAATTGTGCCTGGTTTAGAGATTCATCCCAGCAGTGTGTGGCTGACTATGACACTCAGCTACTATTTGTTGCTTCCCCCAACCCATAAGAACCATTAGTCTTGTTCCGTTCTACATAGCTTGGTCTCATCTATGTAAATAGCAGCATATAGTAGGTATGTAATGTTCTGGGCCTGGCTTTTCTCATTTAACATGAATGTTTCATCCTTCTTCATGCATGTACCAGGACTTATCCCAATTTCCAACCAACTGTCATCCCAATGGATGGCTGTACTCTATTTTATCATTATAGATATCAACTTTCTACTTTTGGCTAGCATGAAAAAATGCTGCTATGAATATAAATGTGTAGGTTTTTGTAGACATTTGTCCCTCATTTTGTGAATGTGGAAATGTTAGTCACAAAGTAATTCTAAATTCAACTTTTTGAGGAACTTCAAAATGGTTTTCTGAAGTGGTTGGGCCATGTTGCATTACTACTATTATAGCAAAATGAGTGTGAGCTCACTGCCCCCTCCCCTATATTCATTTACATTCTGCAGACATTTGTTGGCCTCAGATGGTCAGTATAGCATGAGGTGAGAAAATACCAGAGCTATGAAGTTCTGTGAGACAAAAGAAGGATTTTCTTTAAATGTGATAAGGAAGTTAGGAAAAGATGAGGCCTGAGGATACCTGGGGAGGATTATCTGAACTTCCTGCAACCCAATGTAAATGTGTGAGTTGCTCGGGTGCTTGTAATTTACATGTCTAATGTCACATCTCTGCTCCTCTTTGTAACCTGGGTTCTGGGCCAAGACTTCTCTAAGCTTGGACCCCGGGCCCAGGTATAAATAAACTCCCCTCTCCTCTTGCTGCGAAGACTTTGTCTGGGTATTTCTACAACACTACCAGGAATGTATGTGTGTTTCAATTCAAGTTTCTTCACATCCTCACCAACATTTACGCTGATGTTCTTCATGTGTTTATGAATGAGTGTTCACTGGACTTTTGACTTGTATTTGATTAATGACTAACAATGTTGAACATCTCTGTATAGGCCTATTTTTGACTAGTGGATTGCCTTCGTAGAACACTGTGAGAGATAGTGTGCTAAGGCATTCTGATTACTAAGTTACAGCATTCTTATTTATGTATTTAGGGGACTGTTCTTAATAGTATGCTTTACATTGGGTTCAGTGCCATTTATGCCTCCTGACTTTCAGATGCTGTCCTTAAATGCAAACTATTTTTGATGGTAATAAAGTTAAATATATTTACTGTATTTTCTTTGGTTGCTAATGCTTTGCATGTCACAACTAAGAAACCTATCCTAACCCCAAATCAATAGATCTACAACTGTGTTTTCTCAGAAAGTTTTAGAGAGAGCATTTTTGTATGTGATGCTTTTTAAGTTACTTTTATATATAAGATAGTGGCCTCACATTCATTTCTTTTCATGTAAAAGATCAGTTATCCCATTTATTACAAAGTCTATTTTCCCATCAAATTTTCTTTTCACACATTATGAAAAAAATCAATTCTCGTGATGGAGAGATGGCTCAGTGGTTAAGGCACTTGCCTCCAGTGCCTAAGGCCCTGGGTTCAATTCCCCAGTACCCACGTAAGCCAGACCCACAAGGTGGTGGCCCTGATGCTCTCTCTCTCTCTCTCTCTCTCTCTCTCTCTCTCTCTCTCTCTCTCTGCTTGAAAATTAATAAATAAAATATTTTTTTAAAAAATTAAAAAAAGAAAAAAGAAAAAATCAATTCTCTATAAGTATTTGGGGTTTATTTCTGAATTCCTTTCTCTATTCTGAAGACATAGGCATAAATATGCCAATAACCATATATATGTATATGTTAACACTACACAAAGTTTTGAGATTAATACATATAAGACTTTCAATTCAATTCTTTCTAGATATTCTTTTTTTGGCTATTCTTTCTTTCTTTTTTTATTTTATTGTTCATAATGAGTTACAATATTTAGTGGGCAAACAATGAGTTGTTATCCCCAATTCCCCACTGCTCCCCCTCCCCAAACCGCTGGATAACCTTCTCCATGGGTCATCTGGATCAGTCTTTGTGACAGGGGACCATGGATAGCCTAGTATTCTTTTCTTTTTCAACTTTTTGTTGTGTTTTTTTTCTTTTTTTAATTTTATTTCTTATATTAATATTCTTTCTTTCTTGACATATTTATTTTAGGATGAATGTGTCAATTAAAAAACTGGTAACATGTTTACAATAGAATTAAATCTGTAGATCAATTTGTCTTTTCTGAAAACACAGGTGTCTACTTACTTAAATTTCTTTAACATCTTTTAATGATGCATTATAGTTTTCAATATTCCATGATTTTAATATATTTGTATTACTAAATATTTTTACCTTTGAGTACAACTATAATAGAGTACATAAAGTAAAACTATCCCATTATCCTTCTATGTGTTGAAATATTTTATACTGGCACATGCTTGTAATTTTGGGATGAAATATTTTAAATACATATTTTAGAAGGAACATTTATTTCATATTTCCTCTTATAAGGATGAGGAATTCGGGAATAAGGAACAAGAGTAAAATGCAAGATGCAGGTTTCTGAAGTCAGATATTCACAACAGCACCAGCAAACATAACTGTCTTTACAGTTACCCAAGCATCAAGAGCATTTCTTAAGATAAACAGCTCTGTCACCAATAATTTAAGCAATACACACAGAAAATATCTGCATGCTACCAATAGTTTTATTCATAGTTATAATGTTACCATTATTCTAACTCAACATTATTGCTATAATTCTTTTAGGAAATACAAAACTATTACAGTTAATCACATTTGCAAACTAGTTGTTCGGTACTCATAAACATATTTTATAGGGCTGGGGGTATGGTTCAGTCAGGAAAGTGTTCTATCAGGCATCACAACCTGAGTTCACTTGCTCAGCAGCTATGTAAATGCTAGGTGGGTGTGGTACCCCACTTGTAATCCCAGAACTGGAGAGGAGATAGGGGATCTCCAGGACAAGCTGGCTAGCTAGACTAGTCTAATTAGTGAGCATTGGCTTCAAGTTAGAAACCCTATTTCAGTCAGGAAGTCAGAGAATGATTGGCAAAGATACCCAATATTAATTTCTGGCCACATCAAATACCTGCACACACACATGAAATCACACACAGGGAACACACATACACACGCGCACATATTACCCACACATACACATGCCAAAATATTTTGTGGTTTCATAAAACATGACTTGCAGTTATTACTAATTTCCTAACCACATTCCATATTCTACAAATAGAAATGCATGTTTTTCACCTAATAATTATATTTTCTTAGCATAGATCATAAATAACACCTTAACACTGATAAGGTCATTAAGAATATGATTAGTTTGGGAATACAGCTCAGAAGTAGAACACTTATATCCATCAGTTTCTCATTTTGAAGTAGGTACAGGTGTCCTTTATTTTTACATCTACTATTATCATTATTATTGCAGATCTGAAATTGAATTGATGGTCTTGTGCATGCTATGAAAGAACACATCCCATAACACACAAAAAAGCAAGAATAGACCAATACTGATATGTATGTGTAAAGTCTGGGCCAGATGAACAATTTCAATTCAAAACATTGAGTCATGCTGGAGAGATTGCTTAGTGGTTAAGGTGTTTGCCTGCAAAGACTAACAATTCTGGTTCGATTCCCCAGTACCCACTTATAGCCAGATGCACAAAGCGGTCCATGCATCTGGAGTTTGTTTGCAGTGGCTGGAGGCTCCGGCATGACCATTCTAACTGTCTCTCTCCATTCTCTTCTCCATGTCTCTCTCCTTGCAAATAAATAAATAGATAATAAAAATAAATAAAGGAAACATTTTAAAAACAAGATTATGAAAAATATTAAGTACATTTCCTCGATGTGCATGATCACCGAAAGGTCTGCATTTAAAGTAACCATTTTTCATGATACAGGATTATGAAAATAATATATTAAACTTTAGCTTCCCGATAAATTAAAAAAAATCTATGTACCCAAAAATAAATAAATTCATTTTGGAGAAGAACTGGAGACTAAAACTCTCATTGGGGTCCTAAACGGCTAATTCATGGCTGCATTTATGTTTCTGGAAAACCATACTGGATGTTAAATGAAG
>PVHP010020558.1:0-30482 GCA_004024765.1 Zapus hudsonius | reverse complement strand
AAAAAAAAAAAGTGAAAGCTGGAGTCTTTAGTTCCCAATGAAGTCATTTATCATTGCTGCACCCAAAAAAATTTTTTTAAAAATTAAAAAATAAATTTAAAAAGCAGTTTGTGGAGAAGCAGCTTGTGGAGGACATGGTTTATTTGGAAGGGAAAATGATGGCATGCCCAAGCTGAATATCCCCTCCTGGGAAACATCAGGTGGACAACAGCATCTGCAGAGTGTGCCAAACACTCCCATAGAGAATCTGGCTATAAAACCCATAATTCTACCCCTAACAACACAGCTAAAGACAAGGCTTTTATTCCAAAATTGCCATCAAATGGGGAATCAAGCCTTCAGAACACAGGTGTATGGGGACACCTGAATCAAAGCACCACACTTCCCTTTCTTTTAATAATCCACTTCTGTTTCTTATTTTCAGATTTTATTTCTTTAGATCAAAACTTCAACTCAGAAATATAAATTTAGATATGCATATGACCATAAGAAAAATGGAATGCTTAATGAGGTTACCTAGAATGCCATATTATCATAGAAAAATTTATCTTATTAGTTAATGTCATTGTATGACCATCAAAATTATACTCTGGAAGAAGCAAATATTTATTGCTCTTTTTCCCCTCCAGTGGCCACAAATGCATAGTAAATTTTTTAAAAATTCTGAACTATACCAACCTGTAGTTTATGTATTTAGATCCTCAATAGTGATTAAATATTCATTGGAAAAATTTACATGATCTGTATTTTGTAGAAAATTCAGGCATGTTTCTTTGGTTTGAGTTACAGCATATAACCTTTTATTTCCCCCTTTTAATTGGTCCATGTGGTAGAGTTGTTTGTGTTGCCCTGCCCAGTGTGTGACTAAGTTAATTGTGACACATTTGAAAATCAATTTGTACAGGCAGAAGTGATGGTTTTTGAGCAGAGGAAATGAATGAGACAATTTATAAAGTATTTTATTTTGATGACAATGAAATATCATTTTTTCTATAGTATGATAAACCTGGCATTTGGGGCATTTGGTTGAAATGAATTTTCCACTCCCCCCAAAAAAAATATTTCTCTTTTTTTTCCTTTTTAAGGAAATAATCTCCAATATTGTTAGCTTTGAATTTGTAGATTAATCACATGGCTGACATTTGGCTGTATTTCTGTGCATTTTAATAGCCCCATTACCTGTGTTCTACATTTTATATTATATTGCTTTCATGGTTCATAAATACTTTAATACAGGAAAATTCTACTGGAAGCACCAGATTGCTTTTAGACTTGGTTAAAATATATCATTTTCATTTTAAATCATTGTGCAATTACCTGGAATTTTTAATATACATTTTGTAAAGGTTGATTATCAAGAAGACAAATGTACCTTAAAGATATTTATAGCACTATCCAGTATCACTATGTATACATGTAGAGAGTGACCTAAATACCTATAAAAGCCCTAATGGTGCTCCTGGTTCAAAACTCTCAATACTGGCAAACAAGTATTAAAATATAAAAAAATTAAATTCTAGAAATGTTAATTAAAATCATTTATTTCTTTCCCTACATGAATTTGCTTTCAGTAATCCCAGATTTTGTGATATGGTGATTATTCAATGGGAAGATGCAGTTTTTAAAGTATTAATTGTTTAGAATCTTAAGCTCAAGAAAAATATACTAAATAAAATAATGGAAATAAAAATATTTAAGAATGTATGTTACAAATACTCTACATATTCTAATTTAGCAAGGAGTGGTATTCATAGGTCAAATGCAATGTCCAACCTTGGCCTAGTGGGAAGTCCAATATTCATGGGGCTTGGGAGATGGTTTGTTAGAATTAGAATCTGTTGTAGCTGTAATAATGTTAGAGTTTGGTTTAGCTTTTATGTTGGGATCTGTTTTAACAAAAGCCCAGCCCTGACAGAATGCATCTCTGCTGCATGAAACAGTCCAAAAGCCACCCCTCACCTTGGCCCTCTCCCTGGAACTCCATTCTGGTAAAAGTAGGGCAAAGGTCTTGGGCTGTCAAAAGGAAAAAAAAGTTGTTTGCCTAAACTTGACTCCCAGAATGTATATTTGACCACCAGGATGTAGCCAGAAGGTCTCAGGCCAATGAATGCATCAGACAGGTAATAAGTAACTAGCCAGGATGTATAGGCTTGTGGATCAAAGTTCACAGGTGAAGCAATCAGGAACCAATCACTTTAGAGCACATCAACCCCTATTCACTGGCCAATCACCTGGGCAGAATGTGTTCCTGCCACTAGCTGCACAAATCATTTTAAAAGAATATTTTATGAATCCCCCCCTCCCGTGTGCTGTGATTCGCTATGATAGAAGCCTGCTGGCTCAAACTGTATATAAGTGGGGTCTATGACTCCCTCTAAGCTGGGCAGATCCGTGGACCCTAGCTAGCTGGAAATAAACCTCGCTGTGTGACTTGCATTATTGTGTGTGTCCTCTATCCCTCTGAGGGGTGGTCGACCTCCAACAGAAACAGGTTCACTGGTTCAGGGAGCTTGCTTTTCACACCTAAAGACTTGGGTTTAGTCCTCAAACCCTATGGAAACTTGGAGACAAATTGGCACATGCATCTGTAACGCAGATGCCTCCATGAAATCAGGAGGCAGAGCAAGGAGAATACAGAAGCTAGAGGAACAAGAGCCCTGGCCTTTCCAGTGGCAAAGCAACATGAGAGACCTTGTTTCAAAGAAGGTGGAAGTAGAGAATCTACGCTGAGGTTATTCTGTGACTTCCAAGTGTGTGCTAAGCTATGGTACTTACATCTTCGATCCCCATACACAATAAGTAAATAAATCAATTTTCAGATTCAGTTTTACTTTCTGATGGGAAAGCATAACATTAAGTCCTAGTTTTTCCCTCACAAGGTGCTCTACAGTGTATTTGTAAAATCATTGGTGGCTCATTACATCTAGGTGTTTTGATATTTAACTATCACACCTGCTCTGGGAAAGCTGAAGTATGAAAAATACTTGAGTTCAGCTATTTGAGACCATTCCAGTCAATACAGCAAAAGTACATTCCAAAATAAAAACAAGAATAAAACAAAAAATACAAAAAAAATTTGGAGCAAATATATTATGAAATTGCTAATTGTGGATCAACTAGTGTTAATCAAGACACAAAGAGGAATAAATATATCTTGATGAAATAAGGGCAATTAAAGAAGCTCTTAATACAAATGTGTGCAATTACAGGACCTGGAATTTAAGGAACTTGGGTTTACTATCCACTCAGTAAATTTGTAAGGAGAGGAAGCAGTGGTGGCAAGCTGGTTGAACAGACTTCTGAGATCTTTCTTGAGGAGTGGTAAATAGCTTGCTTTGAGTCCTTAACTGGGGGAAGGCAGGAAATAAATGCTACAACCTAATTCTCTTTTCCTCTTTTCATTTCATCTTCATACTTCTTGCTGGTCAAATCGAGCTAGGAGCTAGAGAAGGGCAGCAGGCAGTGTGAGGGAGAAAGGAACTAAATCTGCAAGATCAAAGGCATTTCCAGCTCAGGTTCTCTTCCTTCAGGCTTTCACAGTGTTCCCTAAGGCAGAGGGGTTGGTTATAAGCCTGTCTTCCTCCCTCTATACCTTATTTGACTATGTCCCTCTCTTTCATCTACTCTTACTGAGAAATTTTCCATATTGCTCTTTTATGCAAAGTAAACATAACAGTAATATTTTATTCACAGGCATTAATGTGAAAGCTAAAGGCCACTAATTATTGGAAAGAACATTATATATCTAAGTAAATATGTAAATCTGTGACAATATCTATTATTGAGGGGAAATGGCATTTTTAAATTAATTTTTTTAGCATACAGAATGTTGTGATTTTGGTAGTTCAAAGAAAGGCTCTGAGTTTGAGTCATGAGTGTTATGTAAATCTTTATCAAGCTTTTGATTGATTATATTTCATTATTCTCAGTATTGATCACTTATCTTGTTGACATTCTGGTCTAAAGTCAGTCCTAAGTTGCTTTTTCTGCGGTATGTTAACTCATTTCTCACATGCTTATTGCTCTCAAAAAGTACCATATATGCCTATCTTTTCTATTCTTCAATCAGAATCTTCATGGGCAAAGCTTAGCTTGTGTCACATTATTAATTCGTGAGCATTAGTTGCATCATGTGTGCTTTACGTACTCAAGTGTATTTGAAAAGTTTTTTCACAGTCCTTCCTAATGAAGACTAGAGAAAATAAGAATAGGTGCTTTTTGAGATATGTCATTATGTACTTTCACAATGAAACCTAGTGTCAGTAAAGAATGTGTTCATATCAAAATCTACCTTATTCCTCTTAAGGGGAAAATTTGTGAATAATGCATTTTAAAACAGCAAGGCTTCCTTGGATCATGTTTCTGACTTAACATAATTAATTGAAAGAATAAATGCTTATAGATTAAGATTAATTTGTTAATTAATTTGGGTTTATGAGATAGATCAGAATATGAAACAAGTTGTCCCTGTTTTAATGTGTGTGATACCATCAAATTTGAATTTTTTTTAGTTTCTAATATCTTGACTTACTCCATGTTGTGGAAGATAGCTAGGAAGAGAATTTAACACTTATTCTTTAAACCTTGCCTGGGACATATGTTCTTTTAACTGGTTAGGAAATGGTATTACATTCCTAAGGAAGTTTTTCATGAATAATTTTATTTCTCTATGTAAAAACTTCATAATCTGCAGGAGGCAGAGGTGGGAAATGCCTGGTGTTCAACTGATAGTTTAGTCTAATCAGTGAGCTCTAGGGTCAACATGATACCTTGTTGTACAGAGTGTGGTGGAGAGGAAGTCAGGAAAGTACCAGGTGTAGACCTCTGGTCTCCACATGAACAAGAGCACATGTTCCCACACACATGCATATGCAAATAAAAGCGTTGCATAATCTGATGTTTGTAGACGTTATTTTGGCATATATCAGCTCATATTAGTCATAGTATATTCCTAATGTGTATTTATTTTAATCTATAGAAAAGTTGCTAAAATTAAGTCACTGCATATGGCTGGTCCTCTTACCCAAATAAGGCATAACAGATCGATGTTAGATAGGATTTTCTAATAAAGTTTAGCAATATTTTTGAACTGCAATGCAATTTGTTACCATTAGATGTTTTAATCATTTATTATTTTTTTTAAAATTTTAACTAACTAGCTTACAAATCCTCAAACTCCTTAATTCCAAAATAATATAAAGTGAATCATTTTATTTTAATTTTTTAGAAGCTAAAATTTCATAGACAAGATATTGAGTAAATTTTTTTTTTATTTAATGGATTTCCCCCAATATTCCTTCATTGCCCATCGAGGTCACTCTAGTTCTTCCAAAGCTGATGTTGAAGATAATCCTTCTTTAAAAAAGATGCTTAATCCAGTTTTGCGCCAATTTTGAAACATTATTTTATTTCTAATGTTTTCATCTGTGACTTCAAAAATTACTATTTAAAATTACATCATAAGAAAAGAAGGAAGGCATGGAGCAACCATCATTTCTATATTGCTAGTGAAGTTTTTTGGGTTACTTTTAGCACATTCAAATACAGAAGTTTTGACAGCAAAAAAAATATTATTTATTTATATACTAAAACTCTGAGGGTCTCCTTGTTTTTGAAGAGATAGATCTCTCCAAATGTTGAGAAAAACATAACAGAAATAATTTAATATGTCTAGGAAGGAGAAAAGAATGAAGAGCTTAAGAAGGAAATAAATGAGGGTTTTAGAACAAGCAAGTTTTATGGATGCCTTAGGCAAATGTTCATTCAGAAGCACTTAAAAATAGAGCCACAGGGTCTGAGGGACTGAAATGATGAGAACTGTGCAATTTAAACTTTCTCCTCTGTGTCTTTCACAATCAGAAAACACGCTGCTATTGATAAATTCCCCTTTAGGTAATGCAGTGTGTTTGAATTGAACCATCAATTGAATCAGAAGTTATCAAACACTTCTTCTCACACCTGAGTCATACTTTCAAAAATATGCTTTTGACTAACTGGCTAGGTATACTTTAGGATCCTAATTTACTCATGATCAAGTTTGAACTTTTGTACTACAGTAAAATATAGCCAATGCTTGAGAGTGAATTGAAGAAAAAAGAAAAAAAAAAGACTGTAGCCACGAAGGAGAGAGGTAGCAATTGTAAAATAAACAGGGAAAAAAGGAAGGAGGAGGAAAATGGATTTTGAAATAGAATATCTGTATTTGAACTCCTCATTGATCAGTATTATGGTCGATTCAATGCATGTAAGCCTTGTTTTTTTTTTTTTTTTCATTTAAGAAAAGAAACTGTAATGTGCATAATTACCTTAAATAGTGAGATAAAGCAGAGATGTAGTGTTGCTTAAAATATGGGAAAATGAAGTATCTTCTGCTTATAGTACTTGGTTCCAAGATGAGAAAGTGGCTGAAGTTGAAATCTGCTTCAATAGAGGGTTTTACCTTGTTGCTACATTTTGTCAAGGAGTGTCATGCTGAACACAATAGCCTCCTCTGTGATTGGCTTGTCATCCTGACTGTATGTAGACATTTATCATACACATCTCTACCCAAATTGCTCCTGCCTCTATGATCTGTTCTACTCACTAATAAGGAACACTTCTACTGTCCCATATTGTCCTGGAAAACAAGAAAAAACAATGGGATAACAGAACTTAGAAAGCAGTACAGTGGATAAAGAAAAAGGTTTTACAACTAACCGAAGGAAATAAGATTCAATAAAAAATGATTTTTGTGTTGTTTGTTTATAAAATGGTTTCATTGTTAATTCCTTCACTCCATAATCAAGGTTTACAATATAAAATAAAACTCAAATAGCCATATACTTTTGTAGGTATAAATAAAAACATAGACAATCGTGATTTTAGCCTTCTTTTGAAAAAAAATAATACACTTGTGTCTTTCTGTTGAAGTTTAAGCCTGGTATATAAGATTTATAATAGTGAGAGAAATAAATCTGAATTGCTCAAAGTCATGGAGCGTTTAAATAACCAAACCTCATTTTCTAGTGTTCAGTAGGCCTTCAATTCCATTATGAACCTTGAAAGAAATAATCTAAAAATCAATGTGGAATTTGAAAGAAGGGAGAAAATACCATGCAATAATTGTTTTATCTCCTTGAGGAATGCCACACTATAAAAAAAATCCTATACTTCACAATTTCTTTGCATTAGTTTCCAATATTATAGAAAAGAGTTACCTTTCTACTAAAAGTACTGCTGTGTTAATTTTTGTTCTTTCTGTTTCTACTCTGGAATGCAGACTTTGCCCTTTAATCACATAGTTTCTGTTTCCATTTCTCACTTAAAACTTATGTTTACAGACTTATTTCTCATGAATGACTCTTTTGACCTCTACAGATACTTTAGTAGTCTTCTAAGACCAGATTTAAGAGAAAATTTACTAATCCCTTTCTTGTGTGCGTGCGTGTGTGTGTGTGTGTGTGTGTGTGTGTGTGTGTGTGTGTGTGTGTGCTCATGAAGGTGGAGAACAGAGGTGCGATTACATGCCATTTTCAGAAAGACTGCCCACCTCTTTTGAGACAAGCTCTTTTATTGGCCTGAATATCACCAATAAGGCTAGACTGCCAGGCAAGTGAGTCACAGGGATAATCTGATAACATACCTCTGCAGAGCTGGGATTCGAGTCAAAACATAGGAGGCATTTTTATTGATGATTGAAGTTAGGTCCTCATGCTTACAAGGCAAGAATATAACCAATTGAGCTCTCTCTTGTTAGCCCTATTTTCTTTATTTAGGTTTATGAAAACATCTGAAACACCACCAAACACTCCAACCTTACATGAAATCTGTTTTGCTTATTCTTCCCTTTGGTCTGTCACTCATGATTCCCATTGTCTGTCAGAAATATTAACTTCGAGCTAGGGAGATGGCTCAGTAGTGCAAGCTTTTGCATGAAAAACCTAACAACCCAGGTTCTATTCCCCATTACCCACATAAAGACAGCTGCATCTTGAGTTCTTTTGCACTATGCACTGGTATGCTTGGTGTGCTTATTCTCTCTCTCTCTCTCTCTCTCTCTCTCTCTCTCTCTCTCTCTCTCTCTCTCTCCTAAAAGAAATAAAATATTTAAAAAACATTCTTACAGATAGAAGGAAATATGAACTTCCAGATTGCTTTTTACATTTGTGTCTCCAAACCTCATAATTTGTTTATAGTACATATTGTGTTATATATGGTTATGGCTCTTAGTTTCTAATGCTATGTGTTATATTTTCTGTTATTTGAGAAATTTGAACAATGCCTTTTAAAATCCTAAACATATACTTAAGGTGAGGCTCCAAAATACTGAGACAAGTTTCCAGATGTTCAATCCAAATATAAATGTTTTGTTCTCTTTAATCAACTCTGTCATTTTCTTAATTTAAGTCAAATTCTTGGCTTAATGATTGAATCTTATTGCTATATGATGACCTTAAAGGAAAACGATGCCTCCTTTATGTAACTAGCACAGTAATTCATAAACATACTGTCCCTGAACCTGATATAGTGAGTTAATATTCCATACATAATCCTCCAGATTTAGAAAACTGTTGGATAATTTAATTTAGCAAATGTAAAAAGTGGATTCATTATTTTAAAGCAATCAGAATGATTTAGTATAATATATGCATATTTATGAATAATTAGATTTAAGAAGGAAAACAGCCTTGCTAAAAATAAATATTCTGTTATAATGTAGGATGCAACTCTGATTGTAATATTTTCAGAAATTATACATTAATCTTCTAAACCTCAAGTTATTCAGAAGTAAATTTGAAGAGATATCATTTGAACACAATTGACTCTAAAATATTATCTTTGTGTGTGGCATGTATATGGTGTATATTTGTGTGTGGTATATGCATGTGTGTGCAGAAATTCATGGCCTGTGTACATGGATGTGAAGATACACACCTATTTAACAGATTTAAGGAGAGGAAATGACTGTGCTCATAATTTTTAGCTCAGAATAGTGGCTTCCTGGGTTTATTGAAACAAACAAAACCCAAGAAAAAGAGGATGATGAAATTTTATATACATGATCATTATCAATATCTTTATCCTACAATAGCTGATACCATCTGTTGTAGTTAGCCACACACCGCTGAGATGAATCTCCAAACATGCAGAGTTTATAGGAGGAAAGGTTTCATTGAATCTACAGATCATCCAGGAGAAGTTCTATAATGGCGAAATAGGCTGGTCCCCTTTCACAGGTCTAAGAAGAGAGAAACCCATCACCAGCACCACACACACAACAGCAAACAGGCAGTGGGGGGAGAAAGAAAAATTTTTCTCCCCCTTTATTTAGCCTTAG
The DNA here is from genome assembly GCA_004024765.1 of Zapus hudsonius. Taxonomy (NCBI): domain Eukaryota; kingdom Metazoa; phylum Chordata; class Mammalia; order Rodentia; family Dipodidae; genus Zapus; species Zapus hudsonius. Next base: position 21,166 of record PVHP010020558.1, on the reverse strand, counting down.
GGTGGTCTTGCAACCCTTTCCCAGACTTGTAGGCTTTCTGAGTCTCTGGAATTTCTTTCCTGCACTGCCCTCTCAATAAGGGATGTTCATTTCTAGCGTCCCTATCCTTCCCCTTTCTGAGAGGCTGCCTTCCTGTGAACATTCTCAGAGACCCACCCAATATTACTAAAAAGGTTAGATTGACAATAAAATTTAACCATCATTCATCCTTCATTTTATATATCTGTTGTAATATTTCCTCTTACAGCTAATTTTCTTCAAAAATATAATTCCCCTACATCCTATGCTATCTCTAACTCTTTCATATTCATCACTCCATTGTCATACAAACTTGTCAATCTATATTAATCATTTTGCACTAAAATGACCAAAGTTGAAAATTGCATTAAAGTAGAAGAGGCATTAATTGGAAAACAAAAGGGGTGGTTTAGAGTAAAGGGGTCAGGGAGGAAGAATAAGAAGAAAATGTATGAATTATGATCAAAAGACACTATCAAAATTATCAATAAAAAAGGAGCAAAACTGTCCTGTCATGTTCATTTCTGATTCACAGATGACATGAGACTCTTTCAGCACATGCCTGAGTCTGCCCTCTAACTTCCCTCTTCCTCACTGTTTAGTCTTCGTTGCCCTTTATTTCATTAGATTCTTTTTCTAAAACTTTTTATGTAGACTTCACCTCAGCATTTTATCTATTACTTTAGCTGCTTATTAATTGGAATCTAAGCATCCATAATATTCTTTGGACAGTCTCTCCTCAAAGAAAATCTTTTGGAACATGATGTCTTTATCTTCTTGTCCCTATGAGTCCTCCCTTCTTTTTTCTGAACTATCAGTTATAAAATTGCGGTGACAAGGCGAACTTTGTTATATGAGCATAACTCCTCATAAACATACATTCTCTTCCCATCATTGACCCAAAATGAATATCATAACTCTCTTATAAAGTGACTCTTAAAACCTTTGGTGTCCTTTGTGAAGTGTAAGGTGTGCCTGCCACATTAGTGTTTCTTTTGTAAAGTAGAAAATGGCTAAAACACTTATTTTTAAAAGAAATAGCTAAAAGTTTGTTTTAAAACTGCTCACTTGAGTTTCTGGGTGTCATAAGGCCCTGAGATGAGCAACTGTCTGGAAATGAAGAATTAAGTAACTAACAGCTATTTCAACTTCTGTAAAATGCTTGCACTGTGGGAATATGGAGGGATAAGAATAGCTAAACACCAGACATCTATTCTGGCCTTGGTCCTAGTTTCGCTTATCTGGCTTTTGTAACCTGCTTATACAGCCCTTAACCCTTGGACTGGAAATTCCCCAAAGTTGTTTACTCTGGCCTATAAAAAGGTTTGAGTGTCTGCATTCTGGGCTGCTGGTCCCAGTTCTCTAAGTAACTGGTTGACTGTGGTCCGGGTTCGAACCTGCTTGAATAAAATGACCCTTGCTTTTGCTCTGACTTGAGTCTCTGGTGGTTTGTCTTGGGGGATCTTGGACCTTACATCTTTCATTCCTGTGTTTTCTATATTCCCAAATTTTTACTTCACCATTTTTAGTAGAAGTATAACAAGAACACCTTTTTTCTCAAAACCTTTACATCTGCTGATTTTAAGGTAGTCAGAGGGGCTGTTCTTCATCCATGCCATCCATGATTCTTTCCACAAGATTCACCTCTGTCTCAGGCCCATGATGGATTCAAAGAATGAAATGAAATACATGTTATAGGAATTTTCTCATTTTCTCTTTAATATAACATTTGTACCCACTCTTTTCAGTCTTCAGCCAATTGTCAGTTGAAGTAGGAACTTATTTATTTCAAACCAGAAAAGCCACCTTTGTAATGTATGAAGGTCAAAAGGAATACTGACACCTTCCAAATCAAGTCTTAAATTATTAGAACAAAAATGTTCTGAATCATAGCTGTCCTATCTCTCTACCCATTCCCTAACTTGTCCTGAATGCCTCATCCAATATGAACTTTCAGACTACTTGGAATAGTCTTCCTATTTTAAGTATATACAAGATATCACATATGTATTAGACAGACTTGTGATACTGTAACAAAAATGATATCCCCAAACTTATAAAAAGGAGTTTATTTCTCAATATGTTTTAGAAGTTTCAGTCTATGATGCCTTGGTTCTGTTGGTTTGATGCCTCTGCTTAGGTAGTCCATCATGGTGGTGGTGTTGGTGGTGGTGGTGGTAGTGGTGTGTGTGTGAGAGAGAAAGAGAGAGAAAGAGAGAGAGAGAATAAGAGATGAGAGAGAAAATGAAAGAAGGAAAGATAGAAGAAAAAAAAGAAAGGAAAAAAGGAGAGAGATATAAGGGAATTGCTCATCTCAAGAAAGCCAAGAATAAAAAAAATAAGCAGAGAGAATAAGACCAGTATTCAATAATACTATTTAAAACCATGCTCCAAATTATTGGATACCTTCCATTAGGCCCACCTCTTAAAGATTCTTCAAAAACCAACTAAGATAGGGACTGATTTTAACACCAGCACTTCTAGGAGCCAGACCAATACACATAATAATGTACCTGTCCCAAAACAGTTATTTACTGAAATGCATATGATAGCATATATTTTATTGTCTCCAGTAAAAGGCATATGTGAATCTTTCTTTGTCATTTTCTTCTTGAAAAGTATTCCTTTGTTATTTTTATGTACTCAAAGCAAAGTTGGAGTTTATAGTGGTTTGAATAATATGTTCCCCCAAAACTCATGTGATTAGAATGTTTGGTCCCCCGGTAGTGGAAGTTTGGGAGAAGTAGTCTTACCCAAGGTGGTGTTTCCTTGCGGGTGAACCTTGACGTTTATGTGCTTGTAGTTTCTCAGTTAGATTGAGTTATTTCAGCTCATCTAGTTGCTATCTTATATCTTCTTGGTGAAGTGATGTCTAACCTCTGGTTTACCAGCTTTCCTGGCATCAAGAAACTTCAACTCAAAAATGTAAGCCAAAATAAACCCTTTTCTCCAATCAACTGCATTTAGTCAGGTGTTTTGTCACAATTAAGATACATTATACCTACATACATGCATACATACATACATATTCCTACATTCATACATATTTTTTAAAAAGTTAAGACTTCTGAAATTCAGTGAACAAGTTACCAGAGATATCTCATTTTTTTAAGTGAAAATATTTTAACTTTTCACTTTGGTGGGTGAATAAAGAAATGATACATCTCATTATTATAATTTACAGGTATTTTAAATTATTAGGTATTGACAAAAATAATTTGAATTAGAATTCAATGTATTTATTTATCAAATCTCCTTTTTAGCAGGTATTTCTAGGCAAAATTTTGAATATAAACAAGCCAGCAAGGAAATGCGATCATTTGTTCTGACAAATACTATTGGACACTTATTACCAGTTGAGAATGACAAAAAATCAAAACACATTTTCAACACTACTACTAGGTTAATGTGAGTCTGGGAACAGATACAACAATCTTAGAAATAGACAACGCTATTTTATTTTTAATTGTAAACTTTTCACACAACTTTGAAATAACAGCATTAATTATATTATATCCATGGAATAAGCAAGAAATTTTCAATTAAAATGAATTTTCAGTGAGGGCTAGTGATATTACTGAAAATATTATATAATGTTTCTATTAAATATTATATATTTTTTAAAAAATGCTGCAGATGAAAGTTGATTCCTTTCCCACAGAGACTTTGTAAAAAACATGAAAAAATCTAGTTGTGCTCACAAAATAGATGAGGAAGTAAAGTGAAGAGAATATATTTGTCAAAGAATACTTCAAGAAAGCAAAACCTAGTTCTACAGTGGGATTTGTGATGCTTAAGTAGGAATTGTAAGTGAAGAAAAATAAACTTTTCTGAGGAAATTGATTCATAAATGTCTTCTGAAAGTTGTTTCAAAACAACACAGAACCACTCCAAATTTTCATAGAATGATTCTCAAAGATTTTAGATGATTTGATAAAGTGATTTTCAGAGATTTTGTTGAATGCTCATATTGTTTTCATATTTTATTCTTAGGCTAAACCATTACTACTATAAAGATGCAAATTTTGGCTGGGAAGTTTGATCAGTGGTTAAAGATGCTTGTTTTCCAGCCTTTAAATCCAAGTTTGATTCTTCCCAACACCTACATAAAGCTGGAATCAAGCCAATGTCTCCTGGTTTTGCATCTCTGATCCAATGTGCCTTAGCTTTGGGACATGGAGTCAGGAGAATCTGGAAGTTTATGGCCAACTAGCCTGGTCTTCCAAGTGACAAAATTACTATAGAGACTCTGGCTTAAGGAAGGTTGAATGAGAGGATGGGCATCTGGATGTTGTCTTCTAATCATGGAATGTGCATGATCATACATACACACAAATGCATAATATATGATACACATACCAATTTAAGGAAAAAAGGAGTTCAAGGTCAACTGAAGAGGCAGAGGCAGCAGGATTGCTGCAAGTTCAAAGTCAGGCACATCTACATAGCAAATTCTCCTCATGTAATAATAACTATAAGAATAAGATTTAAAAAGGTGAAACTAATATTTTCAGAACCACGATTATATGGCACAAAATGTTGATACAAAGAAAGTACAGTTGAAAAGTTAAAATATAATCAAATTTTGATAGCTTTAATTCTAGTTTATTTGGTTTTTTTTTCATATGTTGTTATAAAAACAATTCCTATTTCGTTTTTATTTTTTAACTTTATTACTTAGATGGGTCATGTCTTTGTGATACTGGTGGGCTCCACTTACCTTTGTGTCCGGTGTATATCTTGCAGGGTTGTGAGTGTTCAAGACTTTTCTATCCCAGTAGGCTGCATAGCTCTTTCCAGCAGATGACCACTAGTTACCAGTGACAACCAAGAGCCTTGGAAATATGCTGAAATGTTCTGGAGGCCTCAGGGGCCTGGCTGATAAAATACTCACTGAGAAATCCCATCATAACCTATTTCAAAACATTAACAAAGCTATCTAATGAAATATCTCTATTACTAACACTGATACTATAAAATCTTCTCTCTGAGTAAATGATTTCATTCAACAAATGCTTATGTTGCAATTTATTAGATTATATAAGTATTTCTTTTAAAAGTAATATACTTGCAGTAAGTAGAGTCTGTACAGCAGAATTTAACAAATACTCACTGGAAAAAAATTCTATAAATATAAATTTAGAAATAGTAAAGTGTAGCATTGTAAATTTTGACAATCACTTAGTAGATGCAACTTTCTACCATTTGTACATTTCTGTCTATATCATTTCTTTGCAGGCATATAAATGTCACACTGAAATTCTTATTTCCAAGTATTTCTTTCAGAGTTAAAATCACAAAGAAAAATGACTATATGGTTGATCCTTGGCTGATGTATTTCAACTTTAAATTTTAATTCAGGAGAAACATCCAAGTACTCTATGAGTGGATAGTAAAAAGACAGTGTTTTTTGAACCACTGCAATTCCATATCTAATGTTGATCAGGAATGTTTACTAAATAGATAAGGAATACATAATTGTTAAATGAGACACAGAAGGCACATGTTACTAAAAACATGGGCAAGATCATATCACCAAGGCCCTGTGGGAGAAAATGTATTGGATGACATACTCAAGCTAGGTTTGTGCTTCTCTGAGCTTTCTTATTTGTTTTGGCAAAGTAGACTCATTTATTTGAGATGGACACCTTATCCAGAATGTGTTGGTCTATCTTTGGTTTGCTTTCTTAAGTTATTATCTCCCCCTCCCCCCACACATCCACTACTGCCGGGACCATGCATTTAACTTAAACCAGAAAGTGAATTTAAGTTTGTATTTGATTAAACATTGAGATTTAATTTTTTTTCTTATGTAACCATAGTTAAAATGATGTTAAAGTAAATTGGGCCAGTATTAGGTGTTTCAATGATTTTCTAAGGATGAAAAAAAAAGTACAATATTTTCCTATAAGGAAAAATGTGTATAAATTTTAAAAAATGCTAAATTATATCATGAAATAGAACAATATACTTATTTAAATCTACTGATATTAAGTGGATTACATATCATGTGTTTAGTGAACTTAGAACCATAGAAGAAAATATTAAAATAATTTTTAACCTGTGTTGATCTCTGTTTATTTTTCATTTTTTTCTACAAGACACGCCACAAAGTATTACCTTGAAACCAGGGTAAAAGCCCTTATCTGACATAAAACCTACCAGTGTCTAGAATTTAGACTTTGAAAATATGAAAAATAAAGTCCTGTTGTTTATATATTACTGACTGTCATGTATTTTTAATAACAGTACAAACATACTAAGTCTAACTCCCATAAATTATTGCAATCCAAATTTCTCAGTGCAAACAACAAATTAAAGATGTGGTCAACGTCCAAATGCAATATACACTCATGGGATCCAGTAATAAGTTGAATGGAGAGATGGAAAAGATGTAGGAAGTATCTTATTTTTAAAATCAAGCTAAATCAAACCAAAAGCACAGAGGAACTTCACTGTTTTCAATTTCTGCATCTTGCAATGTGTGGCTGAGTTTGCTGATTTTTAAACTAGTATCTTCTAAGAAAGACAAGTGTTCTGGGGCCAGAGAGATGGCTCAGTGAATAGAGAACTTTCCTTTCAAGAATGAGGTTTAGAGTTTAGACCGCCCAGTATGCATTAAATGTGGGGTGGGTGTGGTACCTGCCTATAGTTCCAGTGTTCATCCCAGCAGCCAGAGGCAGAGGAGGAATCCTGGGACAAAATTGACTGGCTGGATTAACAGAATGAGTGAGCTCTGGATCAGTAAATAAGATACTGTCATGGTTTGATCCAGGTGTCCCCATAAACAAATGAATGTGTTCTGAGTGATAGATCTCCAGCTGGGGGAAGTTTAGGTTTTACAATCTCACTAGAGCTGTGTTGTTGGGGGCAGGCTTTTGGGGTTGTAAACCAGCTCCCCTTTGCCAGTGTTTGGCACACCTTCCTGCCGCTGTGGCAGAGGTGATGTCCAGCCCTCTGCTCATGCCATCATTTTCCCTGCCAGGATGGAGTCTCCCCTCGAGTTTGTCAGCCAAATGAACCCATTCCTCCACAAGCCTCTATTGCTTGGGTTTTTCTGCACAGCAACTAAAATGCTGACTGCAATAGAGAGCAATTGTGAAATACACAGAATCAACCACTGGTCTCCACCCAGATCACCACACATTTACCCAACAAATGTTCTACCCAACATAGGCCTGCATAGATTCACCCCAACACATGCAAAACACATATACATACAGGACACACACATAAAAATAACACTCTGCCTTGAAGACAAAAATCTGCTTAGGGGCAAATTCTATGTGAGATAGCTTGTTCACCCTGTGTAAGGCATTGAGTTTCATAGCTACCCCCCCCCCACACACAAACACACACATGCTATACTTTGAATTTCAAATCTATATGGATGCTGGGAGCTAATGGTGGATGCACCACCACAATGAGTTCCTATTCCCCCAAGCCAATAAAATATTATTATTTTTGGTGGCATACAAAATAAGAGTTTCCGCTACAGTGTTTTCACACATGCATATGCTTATACATTGTTGATATTCTATCCTCAACATATATACTCTTCTCCCATTTTACTTATTTTCTGGTGTTGCCATGCAGGTTACAGGATTTGGAGACTCTCTCTCAGGATAAAACTAATGGAGAGTGAATATTTGAACAAGAGATATTTCCCTAAAGAGAAAAAGGGGGTTCCAATGAAACAAGCAAAACAGGCATTTCTGTCTGCCCACAGGGACAATATATCTATCCTGGATCCATCTCTGACATTTGTGTGACAATCTTAAGTTCTAGGACCTGGAATGGTGGCTATAGTTTTGCTTTTCCTGGCCCTAGGTTTTGAATATATATTGAATTGAAATATTAAAATATATTTTTAACTTTTATGAGAGGCTATATTTGATCATATCATTGGTTGTGACAGCTAGGTAGATATGCTTTGAAAAAAAATAAATTTATAAGAAAAAAATTGAAATGTGTGTGGAAGGTGGCACAAGCCATTGACCCCACCACTTGGGAGGCTGGGGAAATAGGATCAGGAACTCAAAGCAGGTCTTGGCTACTGTGACTGTCTCAAGGAAATAAAGAAACATAAAAATAAAAAGATCTAAGGATATCATAACAGTGGTAGAGCACTGTATGTCTGGCTGAGGCTCTGGTTCATTTCTGAAAGAACTCAGATAGGAGAGAGAGAGAGAGAGAGAGAGAGAGAGAGAGAGAGAGAGAGAGAGAGAGAGAGAGAGAGAGAGAGAAAGGGAGAGGGAATGGGAGAGGGAGAGGGAGAGGGAGAAGAGAAGAGAAGAAGAGAGGAAGGAAGAAAAGAGAAAGAAAATAAAAACTGAAGATAGTGTAACATTATAAAAAAATATTTTTCTCTTGTCCTATTTCATTCATATATGTTAAGAGAAGATAAGGAAAATAGAAGAATGCCACAGAGAGTTAAGTAGCTTATGAAACTGTCAAAAGTATTTTATGAGTTAGGAAAAAAGAACAAGAGTATTGAGTATTCAGTCCCGAAGGGGAAGTGAGGCAGCTTACATTATTTACTAATGTAATGGTTGTATTTCTCATTGTTTTGCTGTACTGCCTAGAAAACTGACATTTACTTGAAGCCATGTGGACACTCTACTCAGAGAACTAGGAGGAAGGGACATTTCCTCAAAATCTACTGAGAAGCTCATTAATGCTTTTCTAATATGCTGCTGCTTCATTGCCTAACTGAGAAAGCATCCAATTTTAGTGGGTAAAGCAGGAAGATGATGCAACATTTTGATACCATCTAGGGGTATTGGGTTTGTTTTCTCTGTTGATTAAAAAATGTGTGAAAAAAATAAAGTTTATTTCTAGGTAAGAAGTAAAGAAAGCAGAGAGACTGCATGCTTCTCAACTAGGAGGAGATTCCAGAGTTACGGAATTCACATTCCCAGTGGGAAATAAACTTTTTTTGAGTGGGGAGCCAGTCCATCCAGAGTCCATGGTTGGTCAGCTTAAATAAAGGTGAAGGTCCTGGTTGGTTGATGATGCATCCAGTACTGTGCAGTTCTCAGAAAGGACTTCTAACCAGCTTGATGGAGGAAAATTCACCCAGACAAGGAAGAAGAAGTGGGATAAGCCCCTTGCCATCCTGGGTTAGAATATAGTCACCCTTCAAGGAAGATTTCCCTTAACTGCTTCTTAGCCAAGGAGATTATCTTCCTCCTGTAGTGATTCAGTTGGTTAGGGTGTGCTCTTGAAATCTTAATGGCATCCATGCTCTTGTTGGATACATGTAAAGCCAGAGCAGAGTAGACATATTTTGTTTAAGGCACAGATACTTTGGGAGTTATTTGGCATTGGTCATTTCTGATTCTATGGGCAAGGTTTTCAGAATTCTATCTACCACACCATGGGCTTTCTTTATTTTCACTAAAATAACAACAAAAACAACAAACAGACAAACAATAGTGTTTAAATGTTCTGACAATTTTGAAAGCGACCCAGTCTACATGGGATGGGATCTCAGTTAAGCAATAACTTAAATCATAAAATTAATATATTTTGATTTTGTACCATATGAAATTAGAGTACATAAATAGAATGATCACATATTGGACCATCTGAAACTAGAAGAATATATTGTATGAGACTTGGGATGACTTCATGAAGGATTATTGCCATGTGGATCTTAAGAATGCTTATGAAAAGATCTGTTTTCATAGACTATGGTTTGCCTGGGTTTACAGTGTGAGTGCAGCAGCCATGCCCAGGAAAGGGATGCACATACATTGGGGCCAGAGGATTAACTTGAGTGTTATTCTTAGGAAATCTGTATGACCACCACAAATGGTATTTTGCATAGGTAGTGGCTATGGTATTTCCCTAGCCCTGATAAACTGTTCTTTATATTTTTACTGGTAACAGTGTTTGTCATTTTTTTGTTTCAAATCACATAGAAAAGAACTACATTAAACAATCCTTTTAGTAAAGAGAAGGAAATAATGAAGTTTGATAATGACATGTTCCAGAAAGGGTTCAGATCACCACCCATAAGCTTCCAAAGTCTACTAGACAGCTAGGTGTTGACATAATCATTACACAATTTTATCTCTTACTTTTAAAAGTTATCTCACTTTGAGTTATTATATGTAATCTAATTGAACCCAAGTATATTTCCCTAAAAATATAGATGTTCCACTTCTTTATAAGTTTGAAATACTATTATATAAAATTCTAATTTCCTCTATTTTTTAAATAAACAGGTCAACTTTCTCTGTCTGCCTCATCATGATCTGAGAAAGATCTAAACTTTGGATGAACCTTTGCTTCTCTTCACGCATTCACTCATTTAACACTAACAGTTTCTGGATAGCTATCTGATTTTGGTTAACTCCATAATAATTAAAAATAGCCTTCATACCGCAGACTAAAAATTATTTCATGTTGCCACATGTCTGTTTACCACTTTTTGGATGGCTATATATACCCAAGTATTTCTGGACTCAGGCTACATGGAACAATGATTTTTTTTTCAGAATCATTGCATCAGAACTTTGCATAGCCATGAGCCTACCATCAGGCCTTAGTTATGACCCTGCCATAGAAATGGTATGAGGTGTGAGCTGGAGTTTCGAAATAATAGAAAAATCTCTCTCCTCTTCATTTCTTCACTCCTTTCCCCTTCTTGATGATTAGAGTGTGTGAGTGGTAGAGCTCAGAGTTTAAGAAATCAACCTGAACCACAAGGAGAGATGACCGTTGATGTCCATGAGATAGGGGTGTCATAGCCTGAACACCTCATGATCAAGGTACCTCCCTCTTACCTCATGCCACTGTTAGTTAATTTTTAAACCTTTTTGTCACACATATTTTAGCACTAACAAAACCATCCTTCATTTTGCAAAGGACTTGTATTTCTTCATTTTCTAAAATAATTATTTATCAAAAGTTTTTGTTAGCATAAAAAGAAATAGAGTTTATTATGGTTTCAGTTAATTTTTTGTTTTCCTTCCTTCTTCCTGTTGTCCTTAGTCCCTCCATTCTGCTTAGTCTTAGTATCACTTGCATACTGTTTCCCTCCGTTCTCCTCCTGTTCTCATCACCCCATCTTCTGCTCTGGTAGCTTATTTGGTATTCTGATTTCTTCCCAAGTACTGCATCTCTTTACTGTCTCTCTCATTCATCCTGGATTTCTGCATTTAATTGAGAAAGTACAGTGGAAGTGATACACCCTCTCTCCACCACACTGAAATATGTTGTCTTCTCTGTTGTTTTAATAAAAAAAGAAAAAGGAACTGGAACGGGTCAGCTGGAGTTTTCCCAGAGCCACTTCTGTTCCCGGGCTGGGAAGAGGCACCAATTGCGGGAGGCAGGCCAGCTGCTGTTCCTGGCCAGGTGTGCTGCTGGCCGGCTAACACTGGGCCCTGAGTCCGCTCCATATGGGCGGCACGGTGGTGACTGGTGGCAGCGGTGGCAGCGGTCCGGAAACCGGGCACCCATAGAGGCATGTCCATGGGCCTGAGAGCCCGAGGAAGTGTTATAGCTCTGTGTGTGTTCAGCTCTGGAAGCATGGCTTCCTAGGGGAATCATGGTTCCCCATGTGTTATAGTGCAGTCATGGGCAAAGTACCAGGGGAAAAAAGCATCCATGGCAAGAAGTCCCAATCACCAATCACCAAAACCATCTTTATTGTAACATTATCGTGGGTTAAATAGGAATTGAGGAGGGAGGGAAAGAAATGGGCAACTAGGATTGGCAGAAATCAGCAACCTGTTTTTTTTGCCTGAGGGCAGTATCAGATGGTGGGGGTAGAGAAACTGCCACTTCTAGGCACAGCTGGGGTGCAAACCTGGGTCTATGTGGCATGCTTTTTTAGGGGGGGTTGGGAATCTCAGAGTTGAGGGTGGAGATAGGGAAATGCCTACCGGGGTTAGCCACCGGGATTTCTGACCTCATTCAACACCCTCTTAACCCTTTGTCCTCCGTGCCATCCTTAAGCAATACCAACATTCTCTGTTCTTTCTTTAGAAAAGTTTTTGTTCTTTTAATATGATTTACTTCAGAAAAAAATAGGCACATATGCCTTCATGTCTTGACATCCTAATACTTGTACATGTACTTAATTCCCATTCTCTTGCATCACTATTTTCTCCTATATATATGTATATATAATATATATTCTCCTATATATATATATATATATATATATATATATATATATATATATATATATATATATATATATATATATTATTTTCTAGAGAGAAACGAGGGGAGAGAATAGGGAGAAAGGGAGAGAGAGAGAGAGAGACATACAAGGTCTTCCTGCCATTGCAAAAAAAAAAAAAAACTCCAGAAATATGCACCACTTTGTACACCTAGCTTTATGTGTGTACTTCTGAACTGAACAAGTTTGGCAAGGTTTGTAAGCAAGTATGTTTAAGAGGTGATCTATTTCCCTAGCCCCAAGCTTCTCTCCATTTTGATAAAATATTTTTCAGCTTTTTACAGGTGTGGTCTAGTTAATAGCTCCATAGCACGTAGTACCATTTGGAGACTACCAAACCTGCTGCTCTCTTCAAGAGCAAAGCACCTCACAAGGGTGTCTGTGCCTCACCTATTCATTCCAAACACTGACCAAGTAAGATTTCCTTTTCCCAAAGTTCTAAGGAAGCATCTCCTATTATAGCTACCCATTGCATCAAAATTTATAAATCTAAGGAAACAATCAGAATTGTACTTTAAAATAGTTAAGCATGAATTAGAGAGGTGATCTTACTATCACTGTGCAGAGGGGTATTAAAGTCATCAAATATTCATTTAATTTCATGAAAACATCTTTGCTTCACTGTCTTCCTCCTGTTTGTTGTCTAAAATTATACATTTCATCCGGTCAGATTTTGTCTTCTGTCTTTCCTGGAAGCGACCTGTTATGTATATAATTGATGTTCAGGATTTGACAGAGCTGCTCAGTCTCCTGTTCAGGGTTGTGTCTCTGCACCATTCTTCTGTAATCTCACACATGTACTCTTACCCATGTCTGCAGTTGGCATTTTCTTTTGGTTCAGAAGGGTTATCACATACATATCAAATGGATTGGATGTAAAGCTGGGCTCTTCAAGCCTGCCATCCATAACAATAATCATTCTCTAATTTCCAACCTTAGACAACCGTGCTTTCATTTTTTTGCTACAACTCCTTTCATCATTCTCTACACATTTGGCCAAAATTTTTTGTGGGTGGTATGTATAGTCATAAAATTTGGTGTTGGTAATAAAACTCTTGGTTTTGTGCATGCTAGGTAAATGCTCTACCAATGACTGTATTCTCAACTCTGCAAGTTTCTTAATATATTCAGGATATATATGACCATATTAACTTCTATACCATGCAATCTGACCATCACTAACTTCATTCAGCCTCTAGGGAACAAGCTATTTCTTATCTCTCCACATTAAAATACTTTCTTTACTTAATATCGATATAAATAGCTCTTTTCTCCCTACCCAAGAGAACTAACTAAAATGTTCTAACAATAGAGAAGGCTCCTTGGTTTATAACATATAAAAATCACCAGTATATAGTCATGCTCCCAGATTCTTGCTATTTATTTTCCTGTTATTATTTATTATACATGACATTTTTGTCAGTGAATTTATCATCTGTGATATCAATGTCCCAAGTTAGATTACAAACTTTATTACGGTATTTTTACTGTTCTGTCCTTTGGATTTAACAGAATGTTGGCTAGAGAACATCAAGTGAATATTTTTTTTCATTCAGCAGAAAAATGGATGGGAGAATTTGAGTCTTTTATATTGGACAGATAGCAGACTCAATTCCAGGTAATCTAGGTTATAGTTGGGATTCTGTCACTGTCTTGTAGACTTCAGTGAAGCATTCTAATTATTAAAATATTTTTTTAAATCTTTATTGTCCAAAATTAAATATGAGCAAATACTGTATTGGTATTCCCATTTCCCTCCTCCCTGTCCCAAATCCTATGGTTATCCTCTTCTCCTCAGTGGGCACACTGGATCAATCCATCTGGTAAGGGGTTATGGATAGCACTGGGAGGATCCAGGTGCCCCCCTCTCCTCTTTATGTGTTGTAGCGGAGGGGGGAAATGTCTCTGGGTAATATCTCCCACCATGGCCCTTAAAATCTTTCTGCCCCCCCTCTTCCTCTCAGTTCCCTGAGTGATGGAGGGTGAGTTTTAAGTCTGTTTTATTGATGTGAATTTAAGAGTCTCTGTGCTTCTACTTTAAGTTGTGTTGGATTCCTTGGTGTCTGTCTCACTGACTTATCCTGGGTTGACTGATTGGCTGTGGTTATAGGTCTCTTTCTTGCCCCACCACTGTTTCAAGTGTTTCACTTGGGGGTCTACACGATAGGCCTGGGGTGGTTCATCTCTTGCTGGAATATCAGCTTTCAGCCAGAATTCTTCAGTGGAGTTGAATGACCACAGCTCTCTCACTGCCTTCTGAATAATACAAAAAGAATCTCAATCAGTGAGTGATATCAGTAAAGGTTAAATGAGATACACATTTCTAATTTGGCAAAATTCTATTAAGATTATCCTCTCTGTAGTTTTCTGGTAATAGGGATTTCTTTTTGGAGCCCCAGTTTTTGGTTCCCATAGGATCTTGCCCTGAGTCCCAATTCCAGTTAAGTGTTCCTTATCACTGAGTGGATTTCTTGGCCATTTTAAAAGCTGTTGAATCCCCCCCCCACACACACACACACCGGTTTTGGCTCCTCTATTGCACAGGTGGTCATTTCTTGGTTTGTTGATCTCTCCCAGAAGGAAATGTTTTCAGCCTTTTCATGGCAACAGTCTGCATATTATGTCATTGTTCTCTGCTTTCTCCAAGTATCACTGACTAATTTCCCCTGGCAGTTTATGTAGCACTTTCCAGCACTGGACTTACTACCATCTGGGCACAGGATGCCATTCTGGATCTTGCAGGGTCTCTCAGTGCTGATCACAGTGCTTTCTGTGGTTTCTTAAGCAATAGGATCTTACCTTTGTCCTAGGGTGGGTATTCAAGTGCTTGGACAGAAACCTGTCTTCGTATTTCTAAGGATTTTCCTTGAACATGTATTTCTCTACCTTTGCAAATTATTTCCAAATTTAAAATGGCATTATTAAATAGAAGCAATTATTTCTTTAAATATTAATGATTAAAAATAATGATACTAATTTTTCATGCCAGAAATATCTATCAATTACAAAGTATGTAAAGAATTAAAACAATTTGTGAAATACAGTTAGATTTGCTTTAAAATTCCATGTATTTTAGAGCTCACCTTTTCATAAAAAAGCATGAGACCAAGAGAAATATAATTTCTATGCTTATGATTTACTAAGTTTACTTACACAACCCCAATCACATTTCTGAATGTCATCTAGTCATGAAGTATGAATAATGAAACTTCATTTAGTGCTATCTAGGGGCCTATTGGTTCATAATATTTACAAGTTTATCTTCCTCAGTATTAAATGGGATGTTACTTAAATGACCTTTAGCATAAGTGGAATAATATTCCTATTTATAAGTATAAATTATTTCCTTAGGATCTGGAAACAAATGTATATTCAGTAAATATATAATTTATTAAATGAGTTAATGAATAATATTTGTATAATTTTTATTACTGGACCCCACTTCACCATCAAAACTCCTTAGCTCCTTTGCTGTATAAACCAATAAGAAATATCAATAATATTACTTTTTTAAATTATTGTGCATTCATAAATTTATCAGTTATGATCAAAATCCAGTTCCTTTGAAGCCAAAAGCTTGTCATAGAAAGACAGACTTCAGGCCATAGGGAAGGGAGAAAAAATCACCAGTTTGCATGTATACTTACTCTAGTGAGCAGCTATATGTCACTATAGGGACCAATCTGTCTTCGTTATTATTGAGAATTAAATCCACACAGTAGAGCAGAACTTACAAACCACTGCACACAATTCTTTTGATTCTTAAAAAAAAACAATGCAGAAAGAAAAGTGAGTAAAACATTGGTAATTTGTTTAGCTGGTGGTGCAGGCTGCTCTCCGATCAAATTTTGTTTCCCAAAGGAAGGTATCAGTTTTAAATTACACAGCAAGCAGGCAAGAGAAAGGACGCAGACAATCAAAACCTTCCCAGGAGGGGAAAGAATAAAGCTTGAGCTCTTAAGATCCCATTTAATAAATAAACACCTTCATTTCTGTAAGTTAATTTCACCCCAGGAAATAAGTTTAG
Source organism: Zapus hudsonius (assembly GCA_004024765.1). Taxonomy (NCBI): domain Eukaryota; kingdom Metazoa; phylum Chordata; class Mammalia; order Rodentia; family Dipodidae; genus Zapus; species Zapus hudsonius. The sequence goes on along the minus strand of PVHP010020558.1, from coordinate 4,925 downwards.
TTTTAATTATATTGCCTTATGTCATGTTTCATAAAAGGTACATGAGGTTCATTGACTTTCTCTTATTAAAGTGTTGGCTGTTTCCAAAAATGTAGCATGTAGATTAGGTCTTGAAGGAAAGAAAGCATGATCTACAATTATTTGAAATGCAATATTTCCATCACATCCCATGTGAGGGGCAATTATATAAATGAACGCAGCATGTTGTGTTTAATTTTCCTTAGAAGTGACTTGACGTGTTGGAGTCTGCAGGGAACACTGAGTGATTCCTGCTGCTTGCAATGGTTTCATGCATGCAAATACCCGTTTTTCTTTTGGAGGGCTGAGCCATGTACAGGTATTAACTTCCGAGTTCATTCTTTTCATAATTATGTGTAATTTTCAGAGGAATTTAACAATATTGGCAATTATATTTGTACTTTTGCACCAGTCTTCTCAGAACTATTCCTGCATGTGTGATTAATGTATAAGTCTAAGAAATAATAGATTTTTGTTTTTCACATGTTCTTATGTGTTTTCATATGTGTATGGGTACATGTGTGCATAGGGGGTGCTGATTATGTTCTGTTGGCCAGAGGACCCTACTACAACTCTTAACCCTAAGCAGCCATTGCGTTGGTTTTGCATTAGAGAGGATGGGGCATAATCTTCAGGTGTAACATATAGTAAATCAATGAAACATCTCCCATGTAATAAGCAAATGCATGATAAGCATTCTTTTAGAATCCATTTTTGTATATGAAATTATGCTCCTGTTGTATATGTGAAGTATCTCTCAATCTTATTTTAGATTTTAGGGAAAAATATAGAAAGGTTAAAGAACCTACTCAGAGTCAATATTGGGTATTGGATCTCAGTGATTTGAGTATAATGTGATTAATTAGGTTCCTTTTATCACAATGTCTATTATAACATAAGGAGTAAAGGAAAAAACTTGTACTAAGTAGATTTGCTTCTGCTGTGTCTGGTTACAATAACATCAAATGAAATGATATTTATGTTTGTAGACTGATGGGAAATGAGTTTGCATTGTTATATCACATCAATGCTAAGACTCTGCACATTGTTATCCTATTGTGTACTCTTACCTAAAGTTACACATCTGCATCAAATCAAGCAGAGTGTGCTTATTTTGTTCTGTTGGGCAGAGGACCCTATGACAACTCTTAACCCTTAGCAGCTATTGTCAAGTTGGTTTTGTATTAGAGAGGATGGGGCATAATCTTCAGGTATAGCATATAAAAAAATCAATGAAACATCTAAGATTTAATAAGCAATAAATCCATGATAATTGTTCTTTTAGAATATATTGTTATATATGAAAAGCATTCTATGTTGGTGTGGCAAATCTATCTGGTGAATGCCTATTATATTTATCTTTCTATTGAATATAGATTAGTATAGCAGTATAATAATGCTCTCATAGATCTGGCTGTGACAGAGGAAACACATACCCAAGAGCAATAAGATGCTTACATTTTTGTGAAATGGCGTGAAGACGCACACACCACTGATATTCGATGTGATCTGGGTATGTGAGCCAGATGACAATGCTTCCTTCATTCAGTGACTATACCTCCACGTCTCACCTTGCTCCGAAGGGTTTCTGGAATACAGGGAAGGAGGCTGTGTATTGTTGAGCCATGGCTCCATGGATAATCCTATGATTACATTCCTAGTACAATAATCAAGGGGTCACTGACCAAAGCAAACAGTGATAGACATGGTGAAGGGATGAAGGATCCCTTTATTACATATGAAGGATCATATATAATACTATGTCAGTATAGTGGGTGTATAAATTACTTCCTATTTCTAAACCATTCTTATTGAATATATTTAATTAATCTACTTGAAATTAGATTCTCAGGAGCCTAGGGACAGTATAAGCAAAGAATTAAAATTGGAGAATGAAGAATTTTATAGATAGTATTTAATCAAAATGATTGAAATTTAAACCTTTGGTCTTGAGCAAATATTGATAGGATAATAAAAGGACACCTCATAAACAGAGAAAATTTCTAGTCATATTTCTGATAATGAACTCTTAAATCTCAGTAACAAGGCTGGGGATGCAACTCAGTCATAAAGTATTTGCCTAGCATGTATATTGTCATAGGGTCAGTCCCCATTTTCAAATAAAAACAAAATATTTTAACTACAAGAATTCAATAAAGGAAATGACACATCAAAATTTAGGGAAAAAATGGTCTGACTTCGAGCAGATCTTACTAAGCGAACACTCAAAAGAACAGAGAATGGAACGCCTCATACTCTCCCTCATATGCGGTCATTAGCCAGGATAACCGTTTTCTTTATCCAGACTAGTAGAAAGAACAGAGAAGGTATAAGAGTGGGGTAAGGGAAGGGGAGAGGGAAATGGCTCAAACATGAGGCCAAACCAAATTAGGTTCAAAAACATAAAATTCTCGCGAGCATACTATAACCTAAAGAGTAAGTAGTGGGTGTCAACTGGTAAGAGGGGCCATGAGTAGTGGGGAGAATGTCTGAGTCTGTGGACAGTTGAGCAGTCTGACAGCCCCAGGTCCCGGCCACTGGTTCCTTCCTTCACTGAGCTGTTGACCAAAGTGACCCATGAGGTTACAAAAACAAGACAGAATTCTGTCAAGGCTCTTGAACGCCCTCCCCAGGCCTGAGGCAAAACCCTGTTGCTGAAGAAACCACAGAATACCATCATTCAGCATTGAGAGACTTTTCGAGGCCTGGAATGGTAACCAGCTCCCAGATGGCAGTTAGTGCAGTGCTGGAAGACACTACACAAGCTGCCAGGGGAAGATGAACAACGACAGCTGGTGTAAACAGACCACTGGCATGAAACACAGTCTGCGGCCATGAGTAGGCTGACCACACCTCCTACTGGGAGAGAAAAGGAAACCAAGAAAGGAGCACGTGTGCAATGGAGGAGCCTCAGCATGGGGGAGACAACCCACAGCTATTAAATTTCGTCCAAATATTCCACTCAGTGAGGGGGAACCCTTGATTGGAACCGGGGATTCAAGGCGATATGCAACAGATCCCATATTCTTGGGCTCCCAAGAAATGATGCACTATGCAAGTGACTGCCGGGAAGGCTTTTGAAAATAGAAGCTAAGTAATCCAGATAGTTGTGTGTTTGTTAACAGATACTGACCTCATTCTCCTATGGAGATTGTGTTTGTATTTTTCAGGATACAGCGAGGGAGCTGTGGCCCATATAACCCTACCAACCAACCACAGGCAGAAAACTGAGATCCAGGCATGAGATGAGCCACCACAGTCATATGGGGGAGGATCCATATGGAACCACACAGAGAATGATTCGATGTACAAGGGACCCACAGCCATAGCCATTCCATCAACAAAAGATAAGCCAGTGTGACAGAAACCAACGAATCTTGACACAAAAACCCCTAAGCTCACAACACCATAGCAGCCTCAATACTCACCCACCACGACTCAGGGAACTGAGCGGAAGAGGGGGCGGAAAGATAGTGAGAGCCGTGGTGGGGGAGAATAGCAGAGACCTGGCAACCCTCAGTAACCATACACTTGGGTCACAAGAGCCTGGCTGAAGAATGAGCTATCCATGGTCCCCTACTACAAAGACTAATCCAGACGACCCATGGAGTAGGATATCCAGCTGACTGGGGATGGGGAAGGGGGGCAACGGGAAATTGGGGATAACAACTCATGGGTGGCCCACTAAACAATGTAAATCATTATGAACAATAAAGAAAAAAAAGAATTCAATAAAAATCATTTGAAGAGTAATGTAACAACAAAATACAGAGAAACAAAAATAGAGAGATTAAATAAATGTTTGAAAGGATCATAAACCCTATGAATATTTATGAAAGGTCATATCAGGGCACAAGGAGAAATATTTACCCATATATTGCAGTAAGCTCCTTGTTGCTGAGACAAATAGGTAACCAGACAAAGTTTAGGGGAGGAAGGGGTTTATTTCAATTTACAAATCCAGGGGAAGTTCCATCAGTGGCAAAAGAATCTGGTTCCTTTTCATGGATCCAAGCAGAGAGATGCTTCAAATAGCCAGCAAACCCAAAAAGTGAGCGCAGCCCAGAACTCACACTATTCTCCTATACCTATGGGCTGGAATTTAGATAAGCCCCCAAACACACCTTATGCCTGGACCCATATCCACCTCAGTGATAGGCTCTCTCTGCAGTGTCAGAAATCCCTGCCTGCTAGGGACTCAGTCAAGTAGGAACTTTAATCAAAAATGCCTGAGTCTAAGGGCCATATAAACTATCGCATTCAATACTAATTTTCAAATTCAAATAAAATGCTAATAAAATTCTAAAATTAAAATTTATACCAATGCTTGTCTGACGCTCAAGTTCATGGGAATACCAGGGCCTCCTGCCATTGCAAAACAACTTCCAGATTCATGAGCCACTTTGTGCATCTGGCTTTCCATGGGTACTGGGGAATCAAACCCAGGCCATCGGGCTTTGTAAGCTAGTGCCTTTAACCACTGAACCCTCTCCCTGTCCCCAAGATATCTATATTTTAAGTCTTTGATGTTTTCTTTGTTTAAATCAATAGGTTCCACTTGTCTATGCATGGTTATTAAGCATTTGTATATCCCTAATTTTTAATCCATTCCTTAAACTTTTTGCACATTATTACGATCCAACTCAAATGCCTCTTTACAAAGCTTTCTCTGTGAAGATTCCTCTGTGATTTTCCATTGTGCTATTTGTGATTCATTTTTTTTAATATATATTTATTGTCCATAATGAGTTACATTATTTAGTGGGCAAACCATGCGTTGTTATCCCGAATTCCCCAATTCCCCCCCTCCCCATCCCTGATCAGTTGTATATCCTCCTCTGTGGGCTGTCTGTATTAGTCCTTGTGGCAAGGTATCCTGTATATCTTAGTACTCATCCCAGTCTTCC